>JACVVK020000116.1:85000-192500 GCA_018292915.2 Batillaria attramentaria | reverse complement strand
AATCCACAAACTTTCAATGTTATATAGTCCTCTGAGGCAATGCGACGAGCCACTGTCGAAAATAACGCAAAAAGTTTATTCACACATGTCCAGTCGTCTGCTCACCTGTCTGTTCGAATATCATTGTGTTTAGTGCACAAACATGACTTTATTCGCTTTTATAAACCGCTTCTTTCTTCTGGAACACTGCGGTCTGCTGTTGCACTGTAAACACATAGACCTGTTTCAATTTACACCCGCCGCTCTCTATTTCAATAACTACACCACAGGTCATTTAAAACAGAACAACTCGGATTTTACAAATAAGACAATTTTGTGGCAAGACCGCTGACACATGCGCGAAGTCTTAGCTGAAATCAAGCGTTGCAGATTGCTCTTCGGTCCCGCACTGACATTCTCAGAGAAATCCGTCCACTACGTTTAAAAACATGGGCAGTTTCTCCTAGGCCAGGGAGTGCAATTTACCTCCCTTTCTCTTACGTCCAGCATTTCAATCAGCTGTGTATGGACTGATCATTGTGAATGCTACACGGTCATAGCTTCATTCACTCTGAACCATCTACTTCTTCGTGAACACATTCGATCGTCAACCCTTTGCACGTTAGACACGTTTAGGCAGCAGTTTTGTTGTTGTTTTGTTTTTCAGGTTGAAACTTTTCCTAAACGACACACGCGCTGGTTGTGAGGAAAAAAAGGTCACGTTCCCTAAACCTTCACTTCAAAACGGTGGATTTAAACCCAGCAGAGTTGCGGCTTAAAAGCTTAGCCGCCACGTTTTTTTGAGCCCGCCTTTCGGTTCAAAGTTGAGTAACGCCAAATAATTGCAAAGGCCTCCACCACCGTAAACTGGAAAAACACTGGCAACGCACAGGTCTGCTGTACACGGAATCTTCAAACGCCAACAACCTTTGACGAGCCACTACTTACACTGGGAAAGAAAAACTAAACAATTTATTATCTGAAGTATAGGCCCTACTAGAAGAAAACACACAGACCACACCCCCATAAAGTCCCGTAAGCGTCGTCTGTCAGAAGATACTCAAGTGTCGTCTGCCTCTAGACAGACTAGGGAATTTCAAGAACTCTCGGAAAACACACTTGTACTCCTAAAGCGCTGGTCACAACAGGAAGATAATGTCACGGCATAATTATACAGGCGGAATCCTCACCGGTTTGAACATGACCATGTTATTTACACTCTCCTTATACGAAAATTTCACCGCCCGCGTTATACAGGCGATTTTCCCCTATCGCCTTTCACGACAATCACATGTCGATCTGTGTGTTGACAAAATAGGCTTACGGCAGACGCGCCATTCCAAATGTGTCTGTCGTCTGTTGACAGTAGATCCGCAGACCCTGGGCTCTATTCTCGCTGTCCTGTATTTGATATGGAAATACAGACAGTTAGTTCCCAGTTCCCACCTTCTCAGCACTTGGA
This sequence comes from Batillaria attramentaria, assembly GCA_018292915.2. Lineage (NCBI taxonomy): Eukaryota > Metazoa > Mollusca > Gastropoda > Batillariidae > Batillaria > Batillaria attramentaria. The sequence goes on along the minus strand of JACVVK020000116.1, from coordinate 191,059 downwards.
ACACCCGGCACCGGCCTCTTTTGTGGGTGAGTGTAAACACGAGAACAGAGAAAGCTTGGTTCACCTGTCGGGACCACCTCACTCTGGCGGCTTTTGTCACTTCTGCTTTTGTCTGTTGTAGACCAAAGACTTTTCTTGTGTGGCGACCCGGTGGTCGGTCTGTCCACAAAACTCAGTAACTTACACGTTCAAGTTTGCTGACTTTGTCGAGGTAATGAGTTTCCCGTCAGACGTTCAGCTATACGTGTTGGCGTGTGTAAGTCTATATACAAGATTTATAATAGCAAGAGCCTATTTCCAATGAACGGATAGGCCTACGTACCACCCTTTTTTTTTTTAGTGCAACGTAAACAGGCCATTTACATGGAATTAAGAGAGGAAACCACCCAACTGCATCTGTGAGTGTGCATGAGGTAACCATGTCCATGCATTAGTTCATGGCATTGGGTAGTCAACATTAAAGCCTCTAGTTTGGTAACGCCGCAGAGATGGAGACTAGAAGGATGTTTCATCTGACCATCGCGACCGTTTTCGTGGCTTTGTGGCTGCTACTTTTAGAGAAATACGACCTTGATTGAGCCTACGGTTCATTCCTGAACAGACTGGGACTCGACAAATCTTGTAAAAGTAGTCACCGATCAGCACCGTCTAGCTGGTCCTAACAATGTCGTCTGCCGGCTCAGTACGCGGTACTCTTCTAGAACAACACATACACCGGCTAGAGTCACCACAATGATTTCAGACGCTATATTGTGACCCAAGTAACTGATTCTGATGCACAGATTAAGCATATTCGATGAAAACTTTTACACAGGCTGTTGTACGCTTGTCAAACGCATGTAGACTCAGTTAAACGACCAAAGCGCTAGCGTTTACCGTGACTGTGTTTTATATAATAAATTTTAGCTAGAAATTATAGATAAAATCAAACTGTGGTTATGTTTGTATAAGTAAACATCTGTACCCTTTTCTTTCTTTTTGTTGTAGTGATTTAGGTAAGCTCACAAGAAATCATATGACAAGTCTTGAAGCATTCTAAAAAAAAATAATTTCTTGAATGTGTGTGTGTGTGTGTGTGTGTGTGTGTGTGTGTGTGTGTGTGTGTGTGTGTGTGCGTGCGTGTGTGTGTTTGAGAGAGAGAGAGAGAGAGAGAGAGCAAACCCATCTACAAGGGCTCGTAACTGATAGGGCGGGGACAAGCAACAGTGCTCATGAGAACTTAAAGGGAAGCAACTGTATTGTGGCTGGGAACTGAGGAGAAGTGGAAAATTCTTTCCCCTGCAAGCACCTTTTCCCGCTACTTCCCTAACTGGATATGTTAAAAAAAAAAAAAAAAAATCACACACCTTTATTTATGTTCAAAGTGGTCAATAAAAGGAAAATTGACAGCACTCACACCTGCTGTTTATTTAGTGTGCAGTAAATTGACAGCTCTACAAAGTCACGTCAAAAACTATGACGTGACTCGTGTATTATTCTGTTTGCCCGTCTGTTTTGCGCGCGCGCGCGCACACACACACACACACGCACACACACACACACACACACACACACACACACACACACACACACACACACTGACACTGACACACCGAGGGAGAGAGTAATAAATACACTCAGCCAGGTACACACAGTCACCTGGAACAAAACGACTTTTGTTGCTGTTTATTTCCAACTACCGCGAGCAGCTCAAATTTCACGTGTGTACATTCAAACTGACTGTGTGCGAACCTTTGCCAAGACTGAACGTTTTCTTCAGCTGGCCGAGTTCTCTCCCTTGATACCTCACGTGAACCTCGTAGTCGCCATGGAAACCCCGAACGGTGAAATGGTCACCTGACTGCGACAGCGTGTGTGTCTCGTCCGTCATCCATTGGTTCTCAAACAGGTCAAGGACACGACGGCCTGCCGCTGTCAGCTGTAGAAAAGAAGGAAACAGAAAACACTGAATACGTAGAAAAGAGAGACAGGCTATTTACAGTCTAGAGCTTAGCCCGAAGAATCACGTGCTGTCTGATGCGCAGCGCGGTGTAGAGACAGCACGCAATCTCCTCAGGTTTGAGGAGATTGTTCGGGCTGAAGCATAAGCTCATTTAAAGTGCATTGCCAGAGAAACATACCGTCGTTTGGTGAAGGAACTAAGCACCATGGATTTTACCGGCGCTTAGGCCTTTTCACCAAAAAACGGTAAAAATTTGAGGACAAACCTTGGACTCTCACCTCCCGATTTAACTACTAGATTTCTATTTTATTTTATTTTATTTTATTTATTTATTTTATTTTTACTCTATATTTCCTATTCTGTGCGTTACAAAGAACGAAAACTCCACCTGGAAGTTGTCGCCCTGTACGAGCGCCGCCTTACTGCCCCGCCAGTGCTGCTTGTCCCAGAATCCCCAGAACAGGATGCCGTCCACAGCCGGGTGCTCGTAGAACGCCTTCAGCGCCGCCTCGTAGAAGTCAGCACGTTTGTTCTCGTCCGCCGCTTGCACGTCCAGTTCCGTGATCCAGATCGACAATCCGGACTGTGCCAACACGTCCAGCCGAGCCTATAGAGACATAGATGTCCACTAATAGAGCACTCCACTCGGCAAGCCCTTAAAGGCCAAAGCCCCGCCCCTTTACGCTGCCGTGTCAGTACTGGCAAAACACAGCACGTCCATGACGTCATTGTACGGGAAAAGGGGTGATTTCAGGATGAAAGAGATTGACGTAATGGTCCTTTTCCTCAATGACGTCAATGGACTTTCTGCTTTCTTTCAGCGTTTCAGTCATGTCAAACTACGTGTGCTTCTCTCGTTGTAAGCTTAGTGTCTGGCAAGACAGTTTGCCAGACCATGCCCTGTGTGTGCTCCATATGCCGCTGGACAGAATTGGCTGAATTCTGGAGGCTCGACCCTGTTGATTGACAGGAGTGGAGTCGTCCATTCAGTGAGGCAAGGCTCACAAATCCTTGGGCTGTTTTGATGGTGTCTGTGGTCTTCACGGGGCTTTACATGTGATTTGAAGGTGTGCAAGAAGGACGGAGTATTCGAGGAGCAGGCCTCTATCGCTGGCGTAAGCTGTCAACATAGCAGTTTTTCTGCAGAAAACACGGTTGTCGTTTTGTTGTTGTTGTTGGTGTTGTTGTTGTTGTTTTAACAGAAAGAGAACACTTGTGTGCAGGAAAAAAGGTTTCTGCAGAGAAGTCGACAAAAACAGAAATGATAAAGCATCATTTTTTTTTCTGCAGAAAACTGACGCGGCCTGTGGACATCGGAGTATTGCATTCAGAACTCTGCTTATCATTAAGACAGACTATTTCAATCGTACATGCGCACCTGTTCCGAAAAAAAAAATACTGATTTTAGAATTGGCGATTTCCGGAAACAACTATCAAGCAGAACAAGTCTATTATACGAGACACGGGTGGGTGGGTGGGTGTTTAGGGGTTTAACGCCCTTTTCCACCATATACGGGTGATATCAAAGACGGGGCAACGATGAAAAAGCCAGTGCAAATATTTGGCCCCAGCCGGGATACGAACTCACGACCCGAGCATTAGAAGTCCAACGCTCTACCATTCGGCCACTTCGGCTCCCCTATACGAGACACATCTAGCAGCACAAGCTAATAAAATAAAAATTATTTACCTTGATGCCGCCAGGGTCCGGGTACTCCTCATCACCGAAGTGACACTGAGCTCCAAGTCCGGCCAGCCCCACGTTGGCAGCCTTGATTCCCTGGGCCTGGTGCAGATAGTCCTGGCAAGGGAAGGAAACGTTACGCTTGAAAGAGATACAGTCATGTAACCCAGGAGTAACTCGACTTAGGTGGACAGATTAAGACTAATGCTGGTGGAGTCCCAGTTGTACAGATGGACAGATTAAGACTCGCTGGTGGATCGAGTCCCAGTTGTACAGATGGACAGATTAAGACACGCTGGTGGAGCCCCAGTTGTACAGATGGACAGATTAAGACTCACGCTGCTGGAGCCCCAGTTGTACAGATGGACAGATTAAGATTCACGTTGGCGGAGCCCCAGTTGTACAGATGGACAGATTAAGACTCACGCTGGTGGAGTCCCAGTTGTAGAGATGGACAGATTAAGACTCACGCTGCTGGAGCCCCAGTTGTACAGATGGACAGATTAAGACTCATGGTTGGCGGATCCCCAGTTGTACAGATGGACAGATTAAGACTCGAGTTGATGGAGCCCCAGTTGTACAGATGGACAGATTAGGGCTCAAGCTGGTGGAGCCCCAGTTGTACAGATGGACAGATTACGACTGACGTTGCTGGAGCCCCAGTTGTACCGATGGGCAGATTACGACTCATGGCTGGCGGATCCCCAGTTGTAAAGATGGTCCAATTACGACTCGCGTTGATGGCGCCCCAGTTATACAGACGGACAGATTAAGACTCACGTTGGTGGAGCCCCAGTTGTACAGACTGACAGATTAAGACTCACGTTCGTGGAGACCCAGTTGTACAGATGGACAGATTAAGACTCACGTTGGTGGAGCCCCAGTTGTACAGACGGACAGATTAAGACTCACGTTGGTGGAGCCCCAATTGTACAGACTGACAGATTAAGACTCACGCTTATGGAGTCCCAGCTGTACAGTCTGACAGATCAAGACTCAAGCTGGTGGAGCCCCTGTTGTTCAGAAGGACAGTTCAGAAAGACTCACGTTTGTGGAGCCCCAGTTGGCCACCACGTTGTAGTCGTTGAGGAAGAGCGGAATGCTGGGGTCTGCCTGATGCGCCTCGCGGAACACCTCCGTCAGGTAGTTGTTGTCGCCGGTTTTTGTCCGGAAGAAGCGGCCGTGTAGACTTTCGTTGACCACGTCCCAGTTCTCTATTCTGCCAATAGACACAATACAATACGACACTAATAAAAATGCAAACCGAAATTGCATGATTTGTTTTTTTTTTGTTTTTTTTTTTCAATGGGGGTCAGGGTGGGAGTACTAAGGGGCAGCGGTGGGCGAGGCTGACCCTCCACGAGGGTTCGATGATGGAGGTGAAGTTTGGGGGGGTTAACGTCCTTTTTTTTCACCACACCTGGGTGATATCAAAGACGGGGCAGCGTGGAAGAGACCCACGTGGGTTCGACCACGGGATTTCATCACGTGAGCAACCCAAAGAGCCAAGCCGTCTGCTTGGATAATTAAACCGAACGCAAGTACGTGTGTGTGTGTGTGTGTGTGTGTGTGTGTGTGTGTGTGTGTGTGTGTGTGTGTGTGTGTGTGTGTGTGTGTGTGAGAGAGAGAGAGAGAGAGAGAGAGAGAGCTCTCACTTTCCACGTGTCTTGTCCAAGACTTCCTGTATGTGCCGACGCACCTCGGTCCTCACTTCGCTGCCTGACAGTTGCTTCACCCAGCCCTGCACGAACTGGTCCACCGACCATATCAGATTGTGACCACGAACCTTGACCCTGCAAAAATGGAAGCCAGCTCCAGATTAAAAAAATATCTCCTTTACCAGGAAACACCCGTAATACAACTGCCTTACTTTTAACCTTCATATTCAAATTTGAACTCGTGGGGACATTGATCTTGACATGCAGAAAATACTCAAGTCAAGTGTTCTATCCTTGGTCCTCAAAGGGCATTATAAAGAAGATTAAAATCACATACGTCGACGCTAATCATGTATACCAAACTATGATCAAGAGAGAACTACTCGCAAGAGCGTCTTATAGCTTACCCATGGTTCCTCAGCCCGTTAATCATGTCCAGTGCCGGTTGGTAATTCTTTTGTCCCTGAAACAGCAGACATGGTAAGAGCAATCAATGAAATCTCCTATTAAATAAATACATTTTTCAATTTAAAAAAAAGTTATTAACTACTGTATTGTCCGTTTCGGGAAATTCGGGCTGCTTCACCCGGGGTGAAGCGTATCGCCGCCGTGCATCGTCACCCAACCTACATATCCTGTTTTGTTGTTGTTTTGTTTTGCTGGGGGAAGAAAGCCAGCTAACCCGGAGAGACACACCCGATGAGCAGCCCGGTAGCCAGGAAAAACAGGTATCACATTATTATCACGAGCTCGACCTGGCTCTGACCCACGCATCGTCGTGACAGCGATGACGGCAATACTGGACCTCCTCCACCTCCACCACCACCAACAATGACTCTAGGTGTGGGTTTTAATTACGTATAACATGTCTCGTACACCGACTGATAATCTCAGTGCGTGTGTACCCTGTTTCTACCTTTGTGTGTATTTCATGACTGTGTGTGTATCATGATTGGGTGGGGAGCCGGGGTGGCCGAATGGTAGAGCGTTGGACTTCTGATGCTCGGGTCGTGAGTTCGTATCCCGGCCGGGGCCAAATATTTGTGCTGGCTTTTTCATCGTTGCCCCGTCTTTGTTATCACTCGTATGTGGTGGAAAAGGACGTTAAACCCCCAAACACCCACCCTCATAATTGGGTGTATCTCATGATTTTCTCTGTATCATCATCATCATCATAATCATCATCGTCGTCATCATCAACTCTGTTCCCTTTCTTTCACTGGCGTTGGATTTTAACTTGTGAAAACTGTTCAGCTCCTCTAACGTAACGGGAAAACCACTGCAGTACCCGCTGCGGCTCAATAGAGGGCCATTTGAGGGCGTTCTCTGGCACGGCGTAGTTGAAGTGCTTGTGGATGAAGTCCCTGTACCCTCCAAGGTTGGCGTCATTGTAGCGCCACGCGTTCACTGCTGTACCGAACGGGAACGACTTCTTCGTCTGCAGAACCTGCAACACAATGTAAGCTTCAGTAAAGTTGGGGGGTCATACGTTCGCAAAAGTGTATGTTCTCAATGGTCTTAATTATAAACCTATGGGAAAAGCCATCCTCGGGAATATTGACTTGTGAGAACGTAGAGTTGATCCCAGCCCGTGACCAGCGGAAACACAGACTTGTGGACGCACTGATAGAATATATAAGGGACATCTTAGAGTTGCTTCGGGGGTATAGGTGGAATTGAAGTAACGTTCCTTTCCATCATGTAACTTTGGGCTAAGTGGAGCAATCCAGAAACTTTTCAGGGGGGTTATGGTGTTTTTCTCTTTTTTCACGACTCGAAAATACAAGTGCTGGAAGTCACACCTTGTTCTACTACCACGGCTCATCACATTGTCATCTTCAAGAGAATGTTAATTTACAAACTGAGTAATTTTCAATTTCAGGTCGTAAAAATAGTTTCTGTGTCGTGAAAATCTTTACCAGTATACTTACTCGAATCTGCACCTGGTCTCTGTTGATTCCGGATGCCGTTGTCACTCTGAGGAGGAAAAGAACAAGGGGGGAGAGGATGAGCAGGGCGTAATGGAACTGTTGTAATCGAAAACAGAGCACAAAAGGCTTTAAAAAAAAAACTGAGTGCGTGAGTGAGTTTTTCGGGCATTAAGCTGCGTAAGCACCAAAGACTAATTCGCGGCTAAGTGTGCCTGCACTACGTGAAAAACAAAAACAAAAATTAAAATTTTAACGTTGGACAAATAATGCAAACTGGTCTACGGGGCAGTATAAACCTAGAACATGCAGGAGACGCTGCACCTTCATGCTAATTTCTCCAACTCTCGATTACAAAAAAAGCGTAGAAAACAAATAACAATTACAACTAGGCAAAACAAGCCAAGAAAGGTGATGATGAGGACATAAATATTTGTGTGTGCCCATCCCTAAAAGAGGAGAAATGATTAAAAAACAAAACAAAACAAAAACAACAGCCAAGACAGACCCAAACAACTCAAAGAAGGCAGGGTCCACGACCAAAAGACTGGAGTGAGTCTGAAATGGAGGTCTCTATCAAAACTCGCTGATCGTCATCTTCTTGAAAACAGTTTTTGTAGTGTACCTGTCGCAGGTTTATGAACACTATTATAGTCACTTTAGTCACGTGATTTGTTAACCGGGATTTTGAAATCCGCATCCTAAACTGCTTTTGACAAGGTTGCTCAGCGCCTCCAAGCTTTGTAAATGCACCAACCTAGCCTCTTCCTAGCTTTTCTGGAGAAGAGGGGTGTGTGTGTGTGTGTGTGTGTGTGTGTGTGTGTGTGTGTGTGTGTGTGTGTGTGTATGTGTGTGTGTGTGTGTGTGTGTGTGTGTGTGTGTGTGTGTGTGTGTGTGTGTGTGTGTGTGTGTGTGTGTGTGTGTTGAAAATTACATGATGCTCCTGTCATATTGTTCTGGTTTGTCTTGTAATGGGATTATAGCTATACAATAATAAACAGTCCTATTCGTATTCTTGACAAGGTAGCAAGACTCGTCAATCGACCATTGACTGACTAAACAGTTATCTCGAAATACCGTATGTTAATGTCACTGCGACGTATGGCGTCGATCCCGTGACCAGGATTTGAAGAGTGGCTTCCTGTGGACGTGCCCGTGTTCCCGCCACCATGACCAGACTCCGTCACCGAGGCGTCGTCCGCGATGAAGTTCACACCGGGCTTTGGTCCTTGGAAGTAGAAGCGTGTTGACTGGAATTCTGGAAAATAAAATTGTGGACATGAAAACTGCGACAATTGCTTGTTTTCGAAAATTACCCCCTCACCCCCCCCCCCAACCTTTTTTTTTATTTTATTACTGCTACCGCTATAAAATAAATGTATCAAGTTGTTTGTGGCATTAAAAGCCCCCCAAAAGCAAGAGACAGTACACAAATTACTTCGAGGTGTTGATAATATACTCGCTCACTTGTTATTAATCATTTTGATTCACTGCACGTGCCAAGGCTTTCGTGTTTCATAGGTAGCGTCGGTTTTGTTCTTTCCAGTGTCTTTAATAATAATAATAATAATAATAATGCGCCAATCATTCACCGACACTCACACACATATTACCAACTGTGGCCACGCATACACTGGTGAGGGGAGCCGGGGTGGCCGAATGGTAGAGCGTTGGACTTCCAATGCTCGTGTCGTGAGTTCGTATCCCGGCTGGAGCCAAATATTTGTGCTAGCTTTTTCGTCGTTGCCCCGTCTTTGATATCACCCGTATGTGATGGAAAAGGACATTAAACCCCCAAACACCCACCCACCCCATACACTGGTGAAACTGACTAGCTGCCGGTACAGGAAATTACTGGAAGGCTTTACAAAAGAGGAAAGTTTTAAGACTGCTCTTAAAAATGGACAGCGTAGGGGCATTTCTCAGATTTGCTGGCAGATAATTCCAAACGTTTGGTGCGACAAAACTGAAAGAGCGCTCGCCAAAGGATTTCAGGTTGCGCCTTGGAAGTTTGAGAAGCGGAGGGTTCGTGACGGTTGATAGACGACGAGTGAAGCCGAAAGGTACGGTCGAAGGGTGCCATCAAAATGACGAAAAGCCAGAACAGAAATGTTATACTGAAGGCGGTAATCGACTAATCACTCCAGTTTGGTACGGTTTTTGAACCACAAGCGAAATCTGACCTTTTTTTCTGATTGGCTAAACATCCTCACTCTGAAGAGGTCTATTGAGATTTCGCTATCCAGAAATCTATACAGAAGGGATTCATAGCGTCCTTGACGATTTCTGATTACACCTCAGTAAGAACGGTGGAGCGGTCGGTGATGTAGTGGTTATGAGACTTGTCACCAGTGCGAGAGGTCAGGGGTTCGAGTACCACTCGGGGCAAAGAATTTTTTCTTCTCGTATGTGGCACCGATCATTCGGGGGTTCTCTCTGGGTACTCCGGCTTCCTCCCCCTCTGTTTGGAAATGTTCAGCCCACAAAATTTAAAAAAAATAAATGCAATTCTAAATTCCAAAACTTAAATAGCTGAGCTGACCCTTCGCACCACGTGATTGTAATGTGTTTACGTCCAGTGTGTGAGAGAATGCGTGTGATTCTCGTGAGTGTGCGTGTTGGGCTCAGTTTGCGGCGCTTTGAGCTGATCCATGAAATTGGGTAAAGCGCCTATACAATACTCATTATTATTATTATTAACACGAGTACAGTACTTACGTCTGGTCGGAGCTGTGACCTGCCCGGTCAGATGAACCCATCCGTCTGACGTTCTGACGTTGTCTCGAGTTGCCGCTGCCTTGTAGTCGTGGGTGTTGTCTGCAAAAGCGAGTAGGGTGGTACAGTTAGTTAGTTAGATAGATAGATAGATAGTGTGTGTGTGTGTGTGTGTGTGTGTGTGTGTGTGTGTGTGTGTGTGTGTGTGTGTGTGTGTGTGTGTGTGTGTGTGTGTGTGTGTGTGTGTGTGTGTGTGTGTGTGTGAAAGCTGTTTATCGTTAGATTTTTCAGAGGTTTCGTAGTTAGTTGCGCTTTCTTGTGTATAGTTTATGTATATGTTGTACATATATCTTTTGCCGTATCTTTATGTGTATAATAATGTGATCTTGGTTTGTTTTGATTTGTGTGTGTGTGTGTGTCCTACGTACCCCAAAAGGGGAAAAAAGAAATTTAATCTTAAAAAAGGCATTTTTTAATGGTAATTTTGGTAATTGAACCGGCTCCCGCAACGTAGTGGTCAGCACTTCGCATTATGGAACGGGAGACCCCCCCCCCCCCCCCCCCGCCTATCCGAGGCAATCGGGATTTTTTTCCTACCTAGGTCGGATCATACCCAAAGCGGGTGTGATATGGGTCCAGTGGGGAGGCTGTTGCCACACAGCCGAGATTCAACCACTTCACGGGTGCAACTTTGCGCGAGCTTCCCTTGTTAGTACACAACTCATGATGTGGCTGATTACTCGGCCGACGCCGCAGGTGCCGTAGTTCCCGGGTCTGGTTAACGCCGGGATATTTATGACAGGAAGCGCGGAATGCGGCTTTGTCACGCAGTCCCAAACCACATGGACCTCCATAACATCACCATACTGTCATCATCATCATCATTCCCATCATCATGCATAAGACTTGCCCCATTCGGGGAGCCGGGGTGGCCGAATGGTAGAGCGTTGGGCTCTCAATGCTCGGGTCGTAAAGGGGGGGGGGGGTAATTTTCCTCACCATGGTAATGGGAACACAGATATACAAGTACAACTACAAACAAGTAGTGAAAATGCTAGAAGTCGCTTCGCTGGCCGCGATTTGAAATAACCCTGAAGTGGAGCACTGCAGACCAGCGATAAGGTCGTCCAGCATGTATGTCATGTTGAATAGTCCAACTACATGATAGAGACCTGCTGGTGACGTCATACTTATATGACTGTGATGGGTGTGGTTTGCCGGTTATGTCGCTTATCTGAGACTGCTCGTCGCTGGTACAGAAGTACAGGTACCCTCTCCAGTACTCCGGTGCACGTATACCGATCCCTCCCCCCAACCCTGCCCCCGACACACACGGGGGGTGTTGGGGAAAGTGCATGTCAGGGGATTCCAACAGGAGGCAAACTGCCAGTGGAGCCGGGACTATTTTGAACCAGAGCAGGCAGAGGGCAGGCAAGTGCGTGTGAGTGAAGAGGTTGTCCGGCAAAATTGTAAAAAAAAAAAAAATCCCAAAAAACAAAACAAACAAACAAACAACAACAACAAAACACAAGGAGAGGTACTGGGTGGCGCTGCACCACTGCGACGCGCTTACCCCGGGGGAAGCAACCCGAATTTCCCGAAAGGGATAATAAAGTAGTAGTAGGACTAAGCCCAGCGAGTCCTTGGAAGTTGGAGAACAGCGCTCTATAAAAGCTATGTAGTAGTAGTAGTAGTAGTAGCAACAGTAGTAGTAGTAGTAGAAAAAAAAAGGAAAAAAAAACACCTGAAAATCGAGTTCGATCACTCCTGAGAGGACTGACAGGAAAAGAAATAGTGATTTCAGGTGCGTGCGCCTACATGGTCTGTGCGTGGTAAAGTTCCTGACTGAAGCATATTTGGGGTGACTGTTATGCTCGTTGTTAATATGGAATATTTCTAGGCATTAGTGAGGCTTCAGTATTTGTGGTCTTCGGCCCAGGCTCAGGGCGCCGCTCGTAAGCAACCAATGGTATTCTTCATCTCGCACGGTTTGTTTGCAAAGTATATTCTGTTCTGTCTTCACTACAGTTATGTACTTTTCACTATTTCAGCACAAAAACCGATTGAGACCTGCTGGTGACGTCATACTTATATGAACTGGATTGAATTGAATGAATTGAAATTTAGTTCCAAGACACACAAACGAAAAAACAAACTCCATGGGGATCTATCTCTCTCTCTCTCTCTCTCTCTCTCTCTCTCTCACACACACACACACACACACACACACACACACACACACACACACACACACACACACACACACACACACACACACACACACACACACACACACACACACCTGAAAACGTGAAGTCCAGCTCCAGTTGTATGGTTTGTCCCGTCCCCTGGTCATTGGACAGTTTAAACCAGCCGCTCACGTGGTACGTGTGACCTGGGGTCATCTGTATGAACTGTGACGGACCTTCGTAATAGTGCTGCCTGCAACATCAACACAACGCAATTTTCAGCCAATGAAACACTTTAAGGTGACAAAAAAAGGACAACATCTAACAGCACTTGCAACCACAACGTCAGCATGTTCATCACTTATGGACTTATCTACCTCTAGCCCTGATTTATCCTACGCACCATCCCCGCCACCCCATGCTGTGCATCAGACAGCATGTGATTTCTCGGCTTAAAGGGGCCAATGCTACCACGCTCTCACATCGTTCTGAGCTGTTTTCGTGGTATCTATCATCACACCACTTAGACACCTGGACAGTGACAGCGTCTGAAGTGAAAGCTCTTAATAACCCGTCAACCACACTGAGCGCTGAGTGTAACAACGGTTAGAGAATTTGAATGTTTGACCTCTCGCACAAAGTGTTAAAAAAAAGTTGTATCGCATTAAGAGCTGTACTAATCGTCAAGATAGAGTACAGTATTTCGAGCGTACAGGCGCAATCACGAGCGAAACTGTTCCAAAACATAAGTAAGCTTAGCAAAGATAGAATTAGCCCCTTTAATAAAGACCTACACTTTTCATTCTCAAGCCGTGTTTTGCTGGTTGAGTACCTGTTTTTATTGTCCGTGTTTTTTTGTGTACATTGCTGCCAGTTCATTGCCTCAATAGCGCTATACTGAACTTATCTGAATTGAATTGAACTGAATGCGTGGTAGGGGGGAAACATACCGATACACGCCACCTACGGTTCACAGAGTTTGAAGTTGCTCGGAAAACTGTTCAACTATTCTCGTTAAGTTAGCAGTTACTGGAACATTCACTTTTTCTATCGACGTCTAACAGCGGAACAGCCTAGACAACCGAACTCTGTTCAACTATTCTCGTTAAGTTAGCAGTTACTGGAACAGTCACTTTTTCTATCGACGTCTAACAGCGGAACAGCCTAGATAACCGAACTCGTACAGCGTTGCCGGGCCTATCGATGTTAGCGTCACAAGTTTCTCAATCAAATCAGTTCAAATACATGTACAACTTTACTGTCCACCCGCTGCGGAAATTGTCAGTCAACCAAATTATAACTCATAAGCGCTCGACCCCCGACCACCCCCTTCTCGCTATATAATAACACTGGTTAAAATGAACAAGCCACTACACGCCAGTAGGAGCCACTTCAAGCCACTATTACGCAAAGTATGGCCCTTCGCCGCTAGGTCCGAGACCATGCAGATTGAATAATAGTGGCTTGAGGTTGAAGTGGCTTCTAGTGATCGGAAGATTTCAAGTAAAGTTAAGAGTTTTGCATGGGCTTTTAAGAGTTAAGTGCTGTCACTTTGCACTCTATGCGGTATTGCTAAACTAAAGGCGAGCCTCACGCGGTATTGTGGGCTGGTCATACCAGCGGGGCCTAAAGTGAAGTGCAATTCAAAGACGACAGCAGACAGTCTCTCTGTCTCTGTCTCTGTCTCTCTCTCTCTTTTTTATTTTTTATTTTTTTTAACCTTAGTTACAGGCTAAAACAAAAAAAAAAAAAAAAAGTTCTCTCTCTCTCTCTCTCTCTCTCTTCTTTTCCTCTTTCTTCTTTATCTCTCTTTTGTTTTTTTCTCTTCTATTTTTTTTGAACCTCAGTTACAGGCAGGTCCGCATCAAGCCAAAAACAACAACAACAACAACAACAGCAAATGCTCTCTCTCTCTCTCTCTCTCTCTCTCTCTCTCTCTCTCTCTCTCTCTCTCTCTCTCTCATGCCTACAAGTCTTTATCCTGAAATACTGAAATAAACGTTTCAGTCAGTCAGTCAGTCAGTCAGTCAGTCTCTCTCTCTCTCTCTTTACTGGGCTGTGCGTCCTTCTTCATTGTTTTTAAAATCACTACAGCATTTCTCTTTGTTTTTCGATTGTAACCCGAGTAACCACGTGATGTCTGATGCACAGCGCTAGTCAGCGACAACACACAATCTCCATTTGAGGATCGATCATTCGGGCTGAGGCATAAGCATAAAGAGAACGAAGGCAAGTGACCTGTTGGTGGACAGCAGGGCGTGCTGACCGCCATGCCTGTCGTTGGTCACGCTGCACTGGATGTTCCAGCAGTCCCAGTGGGACTGGGATTCGAACCCACCGTTCTGCACGAGCTCTTGGGCAGCCACGCCACCGCGCAGCAAGCCTAGCACCAAACACAGCGCCAACTGAAGTTCGGCCCTCATTGTGAATGGAGAACAACTGCGGAAGACGTCCCAGCCACGGTAAGGCTAGCGATGTCTTCTGTCTTATCACAACACCCTTCACGGGGATAAGTCGTGATGGCGGAGATTTTTGTTCCTCAGTGGTGCTACTATAATTCAAAAATTTTGACGACGTCGCCAAAAGGTAAAAGTGTATGCTTGAAAAGAGCGTGCGTCTGCACGCAGAATAGACGACTCCACTCCCGTCAATCAATAGGGGCGAGCCCCCAGGATTCAGCCAGTCGCATGCCGTGGCATAAAGAGCGCAACACATGGCATGGTTTGGCAAACGTCCTTGCCAGACACTACAAAGAGGGAAGCACGTGTAGTTTGATATGACTGACGTGTGGGGTGGGGGGGGGTGTTAGTTAATTATTTAGGGCTTAACGTCGCCCAAGCAAAAAAGCAAAAAACAAACAAACAAACAAACAAAACCCCACATGTTTCGCGGCTATGACGTAAAGGGGAAAGGGACTCCTTTGATTCGGCTTGTCAGTGTGAAAGAAAGGGGATCGTTTATCAAACCAGAAAACGACCTTCACTGACACTAGTATAATTTCAAGACGTGAAGACATGCTCGTTTCTCAAACAAACGCCTCTCCTGGTGAGAACTTGCCGTCATTCCACTTTTTTTTTTTTTTAAGTGTATACGTGTATGCTGTGATACTTAACCTCATTTTATTTTAAACTGTGCAGTGCGGGCACCAAAAGGAAATTTTCCGGTTTTTAAACTGGACAATAAAGATGTTTTGAATTGAATTTGAATTGAATTGAAAAACTTTTGAGTCGACGTAGCAGCAGGAATGAATCCGCCATTTCCATTACCCCTCCCCCACCCCCATTCTCCCCTTCCCCTCCCCCTCCCACTACCTATAGACTCTGACCTTGACCAACCCATGACCATTCCACATGTTTGATTCCAGAGACAGATATGGCCTGCTTCACAGAGATAAGGGTCATGGTACAAATTTGGTCGCATTCAAAGCCAGAAGGTCACGTGAAAGGTTTCCCAGAGCTTCGCATTATGGCATTTCATTACTGAAGTTCAGTTCAAGATGACAGTAGTTGGCAAGGAAAAACTCATGGCACCCCGAAGGGAAGTGGATGGTGTGGTAGGGAGCAGCCGGGGAATATCTATTACTACGGTAGTAGGAAAATCGTATGTATACCAGCTCTAGTACTGTTGCATTGCCAGCCATGTTCTGCCTAAAAAATAAAAAAATAAAAACCGACAAAAAGAAGCAAAACAACAACAACAGCAACAATAGACAAAACTGTTACGCGGACAAACGGTGAAACCAAAACACTTTACTAAGTGGGGAATGCACATGATTTGGGGCCAAAATGGTCGTCGAATTATTATTTCAAAACATTTTTTGCAGCAAAGGAAAAATTGACCCTTACTTTTTAAAATTCATTGACATTAAATCTGCTTAAGTTTTGTGTACGAATTGACGTTTGACGATATGCAAAAAGCTTTAAAGAGGGTGGGGGTGGGGGTTTAACGTCCTTTTCCACCACATACGGGTGATATCAAAGACGGGGCAACGATGAAAAAGCTTTAAGGAAGACGAAGAAGAGAAAAAAAAAGAACTAACAATGTATTCTGTCTACCTTGATCACAAAATTAATTTTCATGCATATCATTTGAAACCAGGTCACAGGCTTTCAACTGATGTGTCTTTGTATTGTGTGATGTGATTGACGTGTTTGTCTGTATAGTGTGAATGTGTATGAGTGATGTGTGTTAGCGCAATGAGTCACTGTATCTGAGAAGTGCGCTATATAAATGAAATTTATTATTATTTATTATATTATTATGATTATTCTTTCGTAAGAAGTGTGGTAATCTAGACAAGTTTTAAGATTACATGTGGTCAACACGGAGCTTACCAAGCAAATAAAGTGCATACGTGTTCGCACATAAGTACACGCATTTGGTCTGAGTTTGGTGCATCACGTTCTACGTACGAGCGTATTAAAAAAGTATGTAAGTAAAAAAAAAAAGAAAAAAAGGCGCCGTGCTATGGGGCCCTGTTTTCCCGGAGGAAGCAGCCCAAATTTCCGTAACAACACAATAATAATAATAATAATAATATCATTATTATTATTATTATCAATGTGTGTGTGTGTGTGTGTGTGTGTGTGTGTGTGTGTGTGTGTGTGTGTGTGTGTGTGTGTAGTGCACTGCTAACGGAGACAGGTTATACGAGATGTGCGAGCTCCCCATCCCCACCCCAATCCCTGCACGGGACTAGGGTGTGAAACGTTAGGGTGTGGCCCCACGTGTATCGCTTGGCATGCATGGGATGTCCGGCTGAACTCGGGTTGTGATCGGCGCTAGCCAGCATATGGAGGAAGGGGAGGATCACAAAATTCTTCTTTCCCCCACCCCCACCCTACACCCGAAGAAAAAGACAGGCTTTTCACTAGACGTAACCTGCACACTATTGACGACGAGCTCCACCTTATCTCGGAATGCCCTAAGTACAATGCATAAAGGTAAAGGTTTCTACCTATCACTTGCCGAAGACCTGTGTCAGCTTTTAACTTTTGTCCCCTGATGTCCATGGGAAAGTCAAAGAAAGCCGTGCTAAACCTAGCCAGGTTTATCAAAACAGTAAAGTGGTATAAGACTTGTATATTTTGCAAAGCCAGTGTCTTTCTATGTGCTGTTAACGCTTGAATTTGTGAACATTTTTCAGTTTTGGCGTACCCTTACTGTGTTTTCATCTGTCCTTTGTACAGTTGTGGTTTCCTTTATTCAAGGCATTCTTGTTCGCTCTGATTTAAAAAAAAAAAAATTAATCCACATCACAGAAGGAGCTACAGGACTTGACTTTGACTTTGACCTGACTCTAGACTGAGCCACCGGGCCTACACACCGGGTACGAAAAGTTATCGCCCTTCCCCTGTGACCTCAACTGATAAAAACAAAAAAAGATACTTGCTAATGCTTTGTCACAAAGAGGACACCATGTCGTATTTGTGCAAACAGGTACGTCTCTCTCTCTCTCTCTTCCCCCGATGAGTGTGAGACCACAGTACTGAAGCGTTGCACCGAAACCGCAGAACACGATGCTATTTTAAAGGTTGCACACAGGACATGACACGTACTGATAACAAATCTTTCGTGGCTGTTGTCGATGTTCACACAATGTTACGAACGCTTACGCAATACGGTTGCTTTGTGCCACACAGACCTACATTAGGGACCAGCTCTATTTCTGTGGGTAGAATACTACTACATTCTTTGCTCCCAGTGTTTGACATGATAGACGGGTCACAATACTGCTTATTCGCATTTTTATAACTGCACACTCGCGTAATTATGCGCATTCATGACTGCACACGAAGAGTCACTGTCACATAACATGTAACATATACTGGGAGTCAAAAGTAATTGTGCTACATGAGGCAAATGCTCAGTACAAAAACAAACTACAAAGAAAACGTGAGTGTTTTTTTTTTCTGTTTCAAAGTTCAGACAAAGCAGAACATCGCATCAGTGATTCGTTAAAGTTTAAAGGTGTGGAATTTGCAGTCTCAGCGATGACTTGTTCAGAATACCATGTCAGAAAATCTTACTGGAAATATACCGACACGCCATCTTTGTGTTTTGCATACGACCTTAGGTTCATGGCACACGGGAGTCGTTTTAGTTCAAACAAACATGGAAAACAGCTCCGGAAAAATTAGGGCGAAGGCACGTTGTAGCTGCATGTCACACGAAAAACACGGAAAAATACCATGTTTGCTGTTTGTTCGGATTAAAACATACCCGTGTGACATCAGGCTTAGTATGCTCTGCGGGATCCTTGCATTTAACCCTTACAATGCCACACACATTTTGGGCCAGTCACAGTTCTAAAGCACCACTTGCAGTTCACAGGGTGTTATCGAGGAAGAGAAACTTACCCTACCTGTAGAGAGCTTTTTACAGACACTCGAATAGATTTTGAACAAGTTTGACAATGGGACTACAGGTGTCATTCATGACACTTATGAGCGTGAGAGCGGATGGGTTAATACTGGATTGTCAGCGAAAGGTTTATATTGTACTGGAATTACGTATGGGCCGCAATCTCTGCTCCCGCAACGAATGTAGCGACACGTCGTCATTGTGGTTTGCATACCACCCGAGGATGCTTTGTGCGATGCTTGCATTTAATATTGCATGGGCATTAACCATGGACCACAATCTCGGTTCCCGCCGCGAATGGCCGGCGAACAACCCAAGCAGCTGTTGACGTGGGGAGGTGCAGTGGCTGCAGTTCTGGTGGCCGTCGGAGTTCTGCAGTGCGTCATAGAGGATGACGTCATACCGCCACTCACGCGCAGAGTCAACGATTCATACGACTACATCATAGGTATGGTACGTTTTGTGGGCTGAAACGTGTGTTAAAAATGTTTTTGCATAAAAGAAAGAAACAAAAAAGAAAGAAGGGTGGGGTGGGGCGGGTGAATGGGAGTTTTACGTCCTTTTCCACCACGTATGGGTGATATCAAGGACGGGGCAACGAGGAAAAGGCCACCACAATATTTGGCCCAGGCGGGAATGGAACTCACGTCCCGAGCATTAAGAGGCCAACGCTCTACCATTCGGCTATCCTGGCTCCCCCCAAAAAAAGAAAGAAAGAAAGAAAGATAAAATAAGAAATGAAACAGAACAGAAAAGAAACAAGGAAGCAAACAAAGAAAAACAAAAATAAAGCTACAAACACGTGTGCTTCATCTAACTTCCTAGTATTGTCTACACACGCGGAGTGTTTCATTTTCATTAATATATATATATATATTTTGTCGTCTGCATGGCTATGTCACAGTCGGCGCAGGGTCTGCCGGGTGCGTCTTGGCCGCCCGCCTGTCAGAAGATGATGACGTCACAGTGCTGCTACTGGAGGCGGGGCCAGACGATAGAGGCGAGTACAACGTGTCTGTGCCGGGGCTGGCGGGAACCTTGTACCACTCACATCTCGACTGGGATTACTACACTGTGCCCCAGAAATACTCACACGAAGGATTTCAAGAGAAGGCAAGATAATATTATTCATTTCTTCCTGCATGGTGTTCATGAATGTCTTTGTCTGTACTCACAGTTTGTTGGTGACACCGCGGAGGTAGAAAATCCCCGAGTGTTAGTAATAGCTTTGACTTATCCAAGTGTGATTCTGGCTATAACTCCCCTCTGCCCATGTGGTCATGCCGAGCAAACCGGACAACACATCATCCAGGACTGTCCATTATACCAACAGCTAAGGATGACGACGTGGCCAACGGAAACGCCTCTACACACCAAACTGTACGGCCCTCAGCGGGAGCTGGAGTGGACAGCACACTTCATGCTCAAAACTGAACTTCCGGTGTGACCAAGAGACGAACGAAAACAACACCAACAACACCTTATCCAAGTGCTTGACAGAGCTGAAGTTTGGCTTATTTGATGTTCAGTCCTTGTTCCGTGGAAATAAGAGATCAATGAAAAGGGGCCTGCCCCCAGAATTCAGCCAGTCGCGTCCCTTGCTGATCTATGTACGTAGACGCGTACCGCGTACTGAGCAGACGCCGTTATCTGGTTGCAGACTGAAGACCAGTTAGACAGCGGTGATTGGTGGCTATTTTTAGCGACTCGGTCCTATCGACGTGATGTGCAAGTATAGAAGCGTTAGCCCAAAGAAGGTGATATTTCTCTACTATTAGAAGCCGAAAATGGTCGCAGTGGCCAGAAGAAACATCTACTCCTTTGGCAAACAGCCTTACATAGAGCTTTTCCCCTTAGAACTTGGTACGAAAAGATTTTCAATCGGAGAGCTGGGGGTCTTTCAACAAGTTTCTCATCTGTAGCTGGTGTATCGTCCTCAGAGAAGCTGGTGGGCGCGAGGGCGGATGCTGGGCGGAACGTCCAACCTGAACAGCATGGCGTACATGCGCGGCCATAGGCGGGACTACGACCGTTGGGCGGAGCTTGGCTGTGAGGGGTGGAGCTATGACGAGGTCCTGCCCTACTTCAAGAAGTCGGAAGACAACCAGAACGACGAGCACGTTCGGTCGGGTGAGGCTGTAGCATTTAATTATGGGCGGACGAAGCTTAACTGACATAAAGTAAAGAGTAACTGTTTTATTTTTAGCTGCAAGCAATGTACCAAAACCTGAGCAGACTTTCACACTATGATAGACGACTTCACTCTGCAAGCCCCGCCCCTTTACTCTGCCGTGTATTGGCAAAGCACAGCACGTCCATGACGTCGTTGTATGGGGAAAAAGGGGTGATTTCAAGATAAAAGAGATTGACATATGGTCTTTTTCCTCAAATGGCGTCAATGGACTTACCGCTTTCTTTACATGTCTCGTCCATAATAAACTACATGTTCTTCCCTCTTTGTAGTATCTTGCCAGACCATGCCATATGTTGTACTCATTATGCCGTGGGACGCGATTGGCTGAATTCTTGGGGCTCCAGCCCTTTTGATTGACAGGAGTGAAGTCGTCAATAATGGACTCAGCAGAAACTGATCAAAAAGTGTATAAAGCTCTTACCAGTTACCGCGGATACCGATATGATTTTCTCCGATGCTGAAATTGTTTTCACAGTGTACAAGGATGCAAAACAGTGATAGTCTGACTCGTCATGCCACATCTCCTAGCAGAGCAACGATTTCTTTAATACGTATCAACTGATAACACCTACAAATGTACATTAAAAATAGTAAAGGGTACGCGAATCTCGCTTATCCACCATGCGTGCATATGAAAAAAAAAAAACTCTGTACATTTCAACTATTTGTCCACAAAGGTTACCACGGGAAAGGCGGACCACTGAAAGTAGACTCCACCAACTCGTTCCCGCTGACCGACATCTGGCTGAAGGCGGCTCAACAGATGGGCATGAAGGTCGTAGACCCGAACGGAGAGACCATGGAAGGTGGGAACAGCAGGAGTACAATAGCCCAGAAATGGCCATTGTCGAACAATTTCTGGCAATTTTTTCACTACACCGCACCCACACACACACACACACACACACACACACACACACACACACATTTGCACGATGTCGATTTGCTCGCCAGGCTATAGAGCAACTTACAGCCTTCCCTCCCTCTCTCCTCAGTAGTGTGTCTCTTTTCACGGGATCGACGTACTTGGTACGTTTTGTAATGAAGCAAGCTACGAGTAACGTCTTTTTGTGTTATTACAAGGAAAACTAGAGGAGCAAAGCCTCCTTGGCTCACTTGTGAGATGGGTCAGGGTCATTCAAAAGAGTATGTTTGTAAAGCTATCACTGTCTATCCTGAAGTAAGATGTCTCTTGTGTTCATAGTTCCTAAGAAAAAGGCAAATGGCAACATAACAGTTTTCCAAGGACAGCGTGTATCACCTTGACTTTGGGTCAAGGTCATTCAAATGAGATCTGTAAGTGAAGAGCTTATCAATGACTATCTTTATGCCACGTTTGATAGCTCTAGTTTTCGCAGCTCCTGTACAAACGGTAATGTAAAATTTCATAACAGACAGCTGTATTGACCTTGACCTTGAGTCAAGTTCATTCAAAAGGCTATGTCTGCATAGGTCTCATTGCTGCCTATCATTGTGCCTTGTTTGGTGTCTCTGCTGTTTGTTGTTTCTAAGAAAATGCTAACGTTAAGAACTCCGCAAAACATTTTGAGTGGCCTTGACCTTGACTCACGAAATTGAATACAAGTATGCCAGTACAGGTTTTGTCAATGTCTATCATCGTACAAAGTTTGATGTCTCTGGTATCCCTAGATTTTGAGAAAATGGCAATTGTAAATTTCCAGTGAGACAGATTTAGTGACCTTGACCTTCAGTCAAGGTCATTCAAACAGTATGCCTTGGAAGGTCTTACTGCTGTCTATCAGCAAGCCAGGTTTGGTGCTTCTGCCATTTATTGTTTCTGAGAAAATGTCAATGTTAAGGTTTTGGAAGCATTTCCGCAAACAGCTTGTATGGCCTTGACCTTGACTCAAAGCCACTAAATACAGGTATATCAGTAAAGTTGTTGTCAATGTCTATCATCACGCAAAGTTTGATGTCTCTGGCTTCTCTAGATTCTGAGAAAATGCCAATGTAAAATTTCCAAACAGACAGCTTTGGTGACCTTGAACTTGGATCAAGGTCAGTCAATATGGTATGTTTTGAAAGGTCTTACGGCTGTCTATCAGCAAGCCAGGTTTGGTGCTTCTGCCATTTATTGTTTCTGAGAAAATGTCAATGTTAAGGTTTTGGAAGCATTTCCGCAAACAGCTTGTATGGCCTTGACCTTGACTCAAAGCCACTGAATACAGGTATGTCAGTAAAGGTGTTGTCAATGTCTATAATCACACAAAGTTTGATGTCTCTGGCTTTTCTAGATTCTGAGAAAATGCCAATGAAACCCAGCAAACAGACAGCTTTAGTGGCCTTGACCTTGGGTCAAGGTCAATCAATATGGTATGTTTTGAAAGGTCTCATGGCTGTCTATCAACAGGCCAAGTTTGGTGCCTCTGCTATTTGTAGATTCTGAGAAAAGGCCAATGTTAAGGTTTACTGCGGACACACAGACAGACAGACAGACAGACAGACAGACACACAGACAGACGACGGAGGGCTATTACATAGACTCACTTTGTTACACAAGTGAGCCAAAAACTACAACAAAAATACAGAAAAAGTACGAAAAAAATTACAGAAGCATTACAGAAAATACAACTTGTGCCGTAGGAATCACTCGGACCCCAGCCACAGCGTCAGGCGGTCTGAGATACGGAACATCACGTGCATTTCTCCACCCAGTGCTCAATCGCACTAACCTTCATGTCGTTGTCGATGCACATGTTACCAAGGTCGGCACATTTATGTGTGTGTGTGTGTGTGTGTGTGTGTGTGTGTGTGTTCAGCCAAGTTAGCCAGCGCGGCTGAAGTCTTTTCTCCAATTTTT
Source organism: Batillaria attramentaria (assembly GCA_018292915.2). Classification (NCBI taxonomy): domain Eukaryota; kingdom Metazoa; phylum Mollusca; class Gastropoda; family Batillariidae; genus Batillaria; species Batillaria attramentaria. Next base: position 167,565 of record JACVVK020000116.1, on the reverse strand, counting down.
CAGACCTTCCAGTTTAGGTTTTGTGTATCGCATTTTCCCTGTTCTTGACAGTGTGGTATGTAATTATGATTAAGTGTTTTCGTTCTTTGTTTTTGTATGTCTTTGTTTCATAACGGGATGCTTTGTGTACAGATTGTATTCAAGAAAAAGAGAGCGATCGGAGTGGAATTCATTAAAAGCAGTCGGAGGCAGATAGTCCTTGCACGGAGGGAGGTGATTGTATCGGCAGGCGCCATTGGTTCGCCACAGCTGTTACTTCAATCGGGCGTGGGACCCAAGAAGCACCTGAAAAACCTCAGCGTGAGTGTATGTAATTAAAGGACCCTAGATCTAGAGTCCTTGGCGTAATGTCTGGCTCATGTAGAAATTGTTCATGGTTTGGGTAACGTTCCGTTGCGTGAAAGCCTCTCTTGGGAAAACCACATCCACTTTTATTCCTAGACTTGTCTGACAAGACGTTTGACGCCATTTTATTCTATACTATGCTATGCTGGATCATTTGGCTGGATACTACAATGACAATGACAATGACACTTTATTTTCCAAGGATAGAAGATTAGGTGCGCAGACCTGTCTTACATCTTGTCCTTGCTACTCTACACACACACACACACACACGGTTGCTAAACTACTATCAGCTGCTACAGTAATAAGGTGAACTCATAGTCAGTAATATATAAACAAGGCAAAGCACGTTTCAAAATTCAAAAACAAACACCACACACTAATACATGTACATGTAGTACAAACACATAATTACACAACTCGTAATGAAGAGAAGAAAATAAAGGAAGAAAAAGAAAATAAAAATAAAAATAAAGGAAAACTGTAGGGGAAAAAAAAAAAAAAAACCCTTGGCAGGTGTTATTGAGTTTATGATAGGGACAAATGGGTAAATAACCGGGCCTTGAAGGTGTTGATGGTTGGAGCTGAAATAATGTGTGCCGGTAGTGAATTCCACATGCAGGCTCCAGAATATGAAAACCTAGACTTAAAAAGATCTATGCGGGGTCTTGCCGTCACCAGATTGTTCCTCGCGGTCTTGTACGGTGTAGTGAAGGTGTTAAAGAGACGCGAAAGGTACGGTGGAGATTTAGAAGAGCGGACTACTACGACATACCAAGATCCAGTAAGACATGCCAAGACCCAGTAAGACATACCAAGACCCAGTAAGGCATGCCACGACCCAGTAAGACATACCAAGACCCAGTAAGACATACCAAAACCCAGTAAGACATACCAAGACCCAGTAAGACATACCAAGACCCAGTAAGACATACCAAGACTCAGTAAGACATACGAATTTAAGACCCAGTAAGACATACCGAGACCCAGTAAGACATACCGAGACCCAGTAAGACATACCAAGACCCAGTAAGAAAGAGTTTGTCACAGGTCGCAGCAGGTCAGTGTTCACCTAAGTAGCGAGCTTTTCCGTGTTTGCCGAGTCCCGTTTACAATTATCGCGGCCCGAGAAATCCCGAGAATCGAGGTTTTTCAGTCAAACTTGACTTTCAGGTCGGTGACTAGTCCCACAATTGTAATAGGTGTTCTCAGTCGCGACCACGCCGAGCCGAGTCACAGGTGGGACCGTTCAAGTTCTATATAAATCAATCTCGCTCAGCGAATCAAATCATCCCGGAATTGTTAATTTCAGGTAGGCAAACACAACCTTACGGCATGTGACATGCTCTTCCTTACTGGCCATCACTGTATGTACAGATACCCCTGGTGGCAGACTTACCTGTTGGAGAGAACCTGCAGGACCACGTGGCCTTTGACTACCACGTGGGCCTCAAGCAACCGGTGGCGGTTACTACGGAGCAGCTCTTCTCCCTCTGGACGCGTCTTCAGTACCGCCTCTTCCGAACAGGTCCTTACTGTGTTCCTTGATGACAATCTCATGTGTGTGTGTGTGTGTGTGTGTGTGTGTGTGTGTGTGTGTGTGTGTGTGTGTGTGTGTGTGTTACAGAAGTAGTCTGTAGTCTGACAAGGACAAAATTAAAGACAAGACTGCGTTCCTAATGTTCCTTTGTTGAGAGAGACAAGGGCCTTGTGTCACAGAATTGTATTTTAACCGTACTTGTATATTTTGTCAGGACTGTGGGCGTCGCCTGTGAACGCGGAAGCTCAGATGTTTGCCTGTACAGACGAGGAAAGCAAGCAACTGAACTGGCCGGACATTCAGATCGCTTTACTGGGACGACTCTTCGACGCGTCTAAACTAAAGGCCTACGGGTATTCGGAGGAGGTACGTCGTTGAATTAAATGATTAAAACAGTTGCGCTCACGTAACAGTCATAGACGTGCAGTTATAGCATCAAGTTGAAGTTCGACAACCAATGTTTCTGGCTCATTTTTAGAGTGATCTCCCTTCTGAGGGAAGATGCACCATCGTTTAACAGCACATGTCCGCCACTACAATCGATAAACAACTACGTGTAAATGTACAGCGGGAACAACAAAACATGCTCATATGAATGTGACCAGCTAGTATCTATAGTTACCGCTCAGCTGCATTTCATGCATTCACCCAACAACACCGCTATTCGCTCGCGAATTGTTGAAGTTCATTGTTGAGGTTCGGTCGTAAAAAGTGCGCCAGAGTTGGCATCCCTGGTTTAGTGATGATCTCCTGTTCCAGACACTACAGGAAGCGGCCCACAGGAATCAGTTTGAGCACGGCTTTCCCTGCTTCCTCTACCAGCTACGGCCACGGAGCCGGGGTACCGTGCGTCTGGCCGGTAACGATCCCTTTCAATACCCGCTCATCGACCCCAACTACTTACACCACCCTGAAGACGTGGAGGACCTTGTCCGAGGTGAACGGTGTTTGGGTACTGTAGTGGGTGTCATTACCCTTTATATAGGAGAATGATTTTATTTCTCAACTAATCGACCCCAACTACCTACACCACCGTGATGACGTGGAGGACGTTGTCCGAGCTAGTGAACGGTGCTGGGTATTATTGCAGGGGGTATCATTACCCCTTATATAGGAGAATGATTTCATTTCTTAGCTAATCGACCCCAACTACCTACACCACCCTGAGAACGCGGAGGACGTTGTCCGAGATGATACTGTCCTGAGTATTTTAATTCTCAAGTGTGTAAGAATGTCGAGAAACTGAGTCGTTACCCTTATGACAGAATGCTTAAGTGTCTTACCTGCTCAACACGTCGACTCCACTTACCCACACCACGCTGAAGACGTGGAGACATTTTCCGAGGTGAGTGAGTGTTTTGGTGTTTGGGTGTTTAACGTCCTTTTCCACCACGTAATGTATATTCCGAGGCAACGTAGAACTGTCTACTGGTACTGTTATTTCGCTTATCGTTTCTAGAAATATAGACATTGCTCTTTTCAGGGCATGTTTTATAATATCTCAACTGCCTAGGCCAGTCTTACTCCAATGCTCCCAGCAAGAGAAAATTTCTGGATTTCGCAGGAATTTCTAAACTCCTCGGCAAATTTAAAACTCTGGGAAGAAATGGTGACATGCTTTCTAAGAATTTCAATAGAAAGTGGTCTCAGTCTTCGAGAAATTGCAGTTACTTAAAGTCAGGACCCTCAAATTCACTTAGAATTCGCTGGCAGCCATAAAAATAGTACAGTGGAATCCGGATGTATTAAAGGCCCTCGGGACCAAAAATGTTTGTTAATACATCCGGATTATCACTACATCCATAATCCGGTTATAGTAATATTTTTTGTAGGCTTTATTAATACATCCGGCACATCGGTTATAGTAATATTTTCAAAGGTTTTATTGCTACATCCGGCGCATTGGGTAAACTAGCCACAAGGCCGACTAACCAGACGATGACGTCGCTAAATCGTGGTGTAACCCAGGAAACACGAATGAAAATAATTTTGTTTTCAAAATGTTCTTTCCCCTCTCTTCATTTATGCTTTCAGATCAAAAGACTAGGTGGCGTATGCTTGCTTATTTATTGATTCGTCTGATGTCAATGTTACCATGCTTACGTTGGGGGGTGGGTTTCGATCTCAGATATAATTGTTGTTGACAAAACTATTAACTCATTCCTGCCGAGGGCCGAGAGTTTGTCGTCCCAGCGCCCCTACCCCTTCGCTCCTAGGGCCGAGAAACTCTCGTCCCAGACGGCTCACTTGTTTACTATGACTTTGTGTAGTATCTAAATATGATATAGAGGGGAAGCCTCTTATCTTCTTTCATTCAACACTTATCAGTCTTCCCTTGACCTTGAGCCAAGGTCATCACCAATGGCATGCTTTTGGTGGACATACTTCACCAGCTGGTAATGGTGCAGGCCTGGAGCGTAATTCCACCTGGGTTTCCTTGAGGGCTTTTAGGAGCTCAATTTTTCGTTTCAATGTAAGAACATTTCGTTTGGTCGCCATCTTGGAAAAGGGAGATTACTCTAGAACAATATTAATACAACCGGAGTCCAGCTTCCCCCGGGACTTGAATATAACTTTACTACATGCGGATTATTACTACATCCGGAGTCTAAAATATTACTACAACCGGCGGAAATTAATAGAGAACATGAACAGCTGGGACCGGGACCCAAAAATTCCTTTACTACAGCCGGATTATTACTACATCAGGCCTTTAATACATCCGGATTCCACTGTAGTTAGGCGTCGTGTCCTTGAGTTACGAATCCACTGTGCCATCTGTGTCACAAGGTATCCGGGTGTGTCAAAAGTTCATAAAGACACCGGCACTGCTGGAGGTCGGCGCGGTGCCAGCGGACGGTCCTTCCAGGTTCTGTCAGCAGCATGGTTACGACACGGACGACTACTGGCGCTGTATGGTACGGCGTAACGCGCAGCACTTCTACCACCCGGTCGGCACGTGCAGCATGGGTGCTGCCGCTGACCCTAAAGCTGTCGTGGATCCAAAGTTGAGGTAGGTGCATGTAGTATAATTGGTTCACCGCAAATCCAACCGAATAAGTTGCAGGAAGGTGTTTAATTTGTACCACACAAACGAGGAGAGGTGGAGGGGGAGGGGGGTCATGGTGGGGGGGGGGGGGGGGTTGGGAGAGGGTTTGTTTTGGATTTTATTTAGTATCATTATTTGACTGTGTTTTACTGCTTTCATCAAAGAAGAATATGTCAATGGCCCCTGACCTCTCACTCCCTCACTTCCACTTGAAATTCTTCTTTCGTGCGTGCGTGTGTGTGTGTGTGTGTGTGTGTGTGTGTGTGTGTGTGTGTGTGTGTGTGTGTGTGTGTGTGTGTGTGTGTGTATTTGAATTTACCCCTTGATCGTAAACATTCAAGAGAGCCTCTGGTGATAAGGAGTTATTTCCCCTGGATGTTCCCGGCAATCGCAAGATCACAAGATCCCCGATGACTCGATTACTAAAACAATGTTCGTTCACACACACACAGGGTGCGAGGAGTGAGCGGTCTCCGTGTTGTGGACGCCTCCGTTATGCCTGTCATCATCTCCGCCAACACTAACGCCCCCGTCATCATGATCGCCGAGAAGGCTGCTGACCTTATCAAGGCCGACAGACGACCAAAACACAACTGATTGGTTGTCAGTGCTAAGCAAGGGAGACCAGCGTTCCCCCCGACTCGTGTGTTGGTGTTTTTGTTGTTGTCTGACCTATGAGTAGTTTAGGGCCATGTCTAGTAGGTTCACGACACACGGGGAGACGGTGGAACAAACATACTCTGGAAAATCAAGGCAAAGGCATGTTGTAGCTGTGCGTCCTACGAGAACTCTTTGGAGAAACACCGTATTTGCAGGGTTTTTCTTAATCATTCTTTTTCATTTCCGAGGTATGGGTAATAACAAAAATAATATGCTCATGAATATAGGCGCTTTATCCGAAATAATTTGCTCAAAAGCGCCGCAAGCTAAACCCAACACGCACCTTCACGTGAATCACACGCATTCTCTCACACACTGGACATGGACACATTACAATCACATGGTGCGAAGGGCCAGCTCAGCAAATTAAGTTTCGGAATTGTAGAAATGCATTTATTTTTTTATTTTTTGGGCTGAACATTTCCAAAGCAGAGATGGAGGAAGCCGGAATACCCGGAGAGAACCCCTGACGATCGGCCCGAGTGAACGGTGTCACATACGAGAAAGCAAAATTCTTCGCCCCTTGGGACTCGAACCTGACCTCTCGCATTGGTGACTAAGTCTTAACAACTAGACCACCGACCGCCCCGTACACAGAGATATATACAGACTTCAACATAAGTCAGGGACCACTTGCAAATTTGGCTAAAATTCCTGGAAGATGTCCGTGCAGCACATGGTGATTTTTCCGCTTCAGCAAGCTTTGCAGGATGCATTGTTAACCCTTTAACACTTTCACAGCAAAAAAAATGTGAAAGATTCCTTGATCTCTATTTTTTTGGTGAATTCTTAAAAATTAGACCTGTCTGTCAAGGTGGTCCTTGACTTATGTTGAAGTCTGTACATTCTCATGGTTGGTCAACATATATCAGTAACTGTAAAACATTTGACAACGGTATGCATTACGACAGGAAATAGTGTACGGTTAGAACAGTTACCTGTAGAAGAAAGTGCAATGGACGCTACTGTTGTTGCCTCTACGTTACAATCACACAATGGACACATGGACGTTCTCAAAGCCTTACGCACTTTAAAAAAAAAAAAAAAAATAATAATAACCTCACTTGTATGCAGGCCGCTCAAAACCTTTTTATTTATTTTCTTCAAAAAATGTTCTGGTTGATCGGCCTCTCTTCATTGGTTCCTTCTTTGACTTATACTAACTAATACTAAACTAAACGGAAATATTTGTTACATTCATATAACTATTTGGTATGTATATATAAGTATATATTGTGGAGATTTTTCAACTGCAACTCACGCAGTCTTTTTTTCTTTTGTTGTTAGATACGCAATACTATGGTCAACTGCCACACTGTTTTGAATTTATGCTTTTGTAATTAGTACATGGACAGATGTCTTAACCGAGTTTCCTTTTCGAACATGCTTATTATGTTTGTTACACACGTTAGTTATTTTTACTGTATTCGTTCATGTGTATATATGTGTATTTATCTTCGCGTCGGCATTTGTCTATACAAAATTGTGAGCATGGATTGCACATGCATGCATAACTATAGAGCTACATGTACATGTGTAATAAAATCATTTATCACCTTGTTCGCAGTTTGTTCGGACTAAAAACACTCCCGTGTGACATCAACCGTAGCAAAACAGCAAAGAAACAAAGAAAACCGAAGAAGCATGAAAGCACGCTCCGTGAAAGCACAGAACGAAGAGAACAGACCATGGTAACAGTACGCAAAGTGCTGTGAACTGCAGCTCTCTGTCTCTGTCTCTCTCAGTCTGTCTGTCTGTCTGTCTCTCTGTCTCTCTGTCTGTCTGTCTGTCTCTCTGTCTGTCTGTCTCTCTGTCTGTCTGTCTGTCTGTCTGTCTCTCTCTAGTTCTTAGAATTGTTTATGTGTATTTCTCGTATTTGATTTGATAACTTCTTATTATTTGCATAAGCATTTACGCTGTAATGTTTGTGAAATGTGCTGTAAAGCGTGTAAGCGCTGGTCAGCTCGCGCGTGCACGAGTGTGGATGTGTGTGTGTGCGTGTGTGTGTGTGTGTGTGTGTGTAGTGATAATAGTGATGATAATGCATTTTGTATGTTTTATTAGTGCAGCAAGGACAGATAGTAAGAGCCTGTGTGTCTATTATCTCATCCTTGAAAAATACAGTTTCAATCAGTCAGTCTCTCTCTCTCTCGTTTCTTTAACTCCCCTACCCCAGCCCTCTCCCTTCCCCCTCTCTCTCGCGCGCTCTCTGCTTTGTGTCCACCTCTTTCCTCTCTGCGTAGTGTCGCTTTCTAGTCTTCTTCTTAACACACTTTTGTTTTGCTTTTTTGGATATGAGACGCATTACAGTATGCTTCCTCTTAGCCACCCCTGTTTGAAAGGGTCGTTAACACGTCAAATACATTCGATCTGTTTTTTGAGTTCTGTTTGGTAAACATGCCATACTGATACATGCCATCATCTTGCCGGGGCTGCAGTGATCATTTTCGTAGCATTTGTTTTTTTGTTTTTTTTTTTGCTGCCCTGACTCTTTGCCAGCTCCAGTGGTGTTCCTCCCAGGTCATGGGTAGAATACACGGTGGGTTCGAAAGCTGGGCCAATTTTTATTATGCATGATGATGGAGATGAGGAAAGATGGTAAGATGGTGCTACGGAGATCCGTGTGGTTTGGGACGGCTGGGCAGGAACGCATTCCACGCTTCATGTCATAAATATCCCGGCGTTAACCAGGCCCGGGAAATACGGCACCTGCGGTGCCGGCCGTGTAATCATCCACATCATGAGATCAGAGATAAGATCATAATCATCCACGTCATACCAAGGGAAGCACCCACAATGTCGCACCCGTGAAGGTGAATCTCGGCTGTGTGGCAACAGCCTCCCCACTGGGCCCATAGCACACCCGCTCTGGGTAGGAGCCGACCTAGGTAGAAAAAAATCCCGCCTGCCTCATCTGGGACTCGAACCCGAGTCTCCCGGTCCGTCAGTCAGCCAGTGTGTGTGTGTGTGTGTGTGTGTGTGTGTGTGTGTGTGTGTGTGTGTGTGTGTGTTCCCTAAAGCATTTCATGTGGAAGACAGCCAACTACTGAGAAGAAATTCGTAGAGGAAGAGGCAAACTAGGTGCATACACACAAACACACACACACACAGTCACACACACACACACACACACACACACACACACACACACACACACACACACACACACACACAGAGAAGCTGTACCATGACCGCTAGATTAATGCATCCCACCCGTGTTGGTGACAATAGATTCAACACTTTAAAATATTCATTAACAGGGAGGATTATTGAAGTGAAAATTTAATCATCTAGTTTCGTGCGTTCGTTACGACATCAAACACTATAAACAAAACAGCTTCTCCGGACCGTATCAAATTAATGACACTCTGGGGACTGTCGGATCCAGCCACAATCTGCACAGACTGACTGCTTTTCAATAACACGAAAGACTGGCCGAAACATCATTTTGTTTCCTCTCCGCGAACAGAACTAAGTACAGTCAACTTTACTCGTCAACAAGGAAGTCTGCTGCCGCGACAAAAGACACTGACAACCAACATGGTATAACTTGTAATTGTATTCACTTTACCCATAAACCGGCAAGATATTGCACCCGTCGCATGTTTACTAACAAACAGGATATCAACATACGGTTATTGCCTAGTGTCAAGGAGATTTCCCATCCGCAAGCTTTAAGGTTAGTCCCACACAAAAGGAATCTTTGCCGAACCGACCGACACATAATAATCATTAACTGATGATCATTCCCTGAAGTTGCTGCAATTAATTTTAAACAGTGTTTACTAACAAACACGGCGGGGGCAGAAACCCAGCGGCCCGCAAGAAACTCCTACACAATTGACTGCTTATGTTTTCATGTCTAAATATGAATAAATATGTATTTTAAGTAAAGCGCCTAGAGCTTAGATAAGGTTAGGCGCTATATTATTATTATTATTATGTCGCTTTTATTCGCTAAACTTGTAGCCACTTCGCAGTCATTACCGTTTCCTTTTCTGTTTCATCCCAGAACATGCTGGTACAGCAACGTCAGTAGATTACGTCACCTTGTGAAGATTCCGAACTTGCCGGAGTCGGGGTGGCCGAATGGTAGAGCGTTGGACTTCTAATGCTCGGGTCGTGAGTTCGTATCCCGGCTTGGGCCAAATATTTGTGCTGGCTTTTTCATCGTTGCCCCCGTCTTTGATATCACCCGTATGTGGTGGAAAAGGACGTTAAACCAAAGACCGTAGATAATATTATTATCTACGTCTTTGGTTAAACCCCCAAACACCCCACCACGAACTTGCCAGTAAGTTGAGGAATGTTCTAGATCTGATTTGTTTAGTATGTAAGCAGCCCTGCACAGCGTTCTGGGTTCAGGAGCACCATGCCCGCCAGTTACAATGTCGCCATTGTCAGTGTTAATAATAATAATAATAATAATAAATGGTATTTCTAGGGCGCATTTCTTTAAATAAAACTCAAAGCGCCTATCACTCACTCACACTCACGCACATCATACAACGATGAACAGACATACACTGGTGAAACTGACTAGTTAAAATAACTGGTGTTAGTAGTTTGTGGCCTCATGCCGCTCAAGCAAAAAGGACCAGCATTCGGCTGAGGAAATTACTGATAGGCTTTGCGGAAGAGGAACGTTTTCAGACTGCTCTTGAAAACAGACAGCGTGGGCGCATTTCTCAGATCTGAAGGCAGGGAGTTCCAAACGGCAGGAGCGGCAAAACTGAAAGAGCGCTCACCGTTAGACTTGCATCACGTCTCTGCAGAGAATGCAGGCGACGTGCGGTTGTGCCACAAAACTTGCCTTTGAACGTAGAAAAATCAGCCCGTCTTACGATGTTGTTTCCATTACTATGGAACCAACATAAAAAGAAAACTATAAGAGGTGAAATTATCAAATTCTGCTGGCCATGCGAAACGACGTTATGCTGTACTAGTCAAGAAACGACGATTCAGCCCCCATGAGCCCTCTGAGAAGCAGCAGGGAAGAATTCTCTTTGCTGCCTGTTTTCAGTCCTTTCTCCCGATTGTAGTCTGGATCTCGTGTTCATGGGAGGTATGCCCCTTTCTTCGCATTTCCTGATTCTCTCTCCATGGATTTGTATCAGCAGAGCAATTTGACCCCCACCCCCACCCCCCCACCCCCCCACCCCCCCCCCAAAAAAAAATCTAAAGTGTACTGACATTTTCCGTTTTTCTCCTGCTGCGGATGTTGATTATGTAAATTGCCATGCAGTGCGCACGCATTGATGTCCGAGTGGCTAATGCGGACGAATTGATTCAAAACGTGTAAACAGAACGCAAAACCCACTTTGCAGCCACGATTCTGCATCGAATAAATGGTAGGAAGACGCACTGGGATTATTAAAGATCTAAGCTCCCAACAAAAGCTTTCCGAAGTGTGAAAAAAAATTAAGAGTCGACCGTGCAAGCACAGTCAACACTGTCACAGTTGCAGAGTTTTCAACGTCCCTGAAACCCCAATAAAAGCCAAGGGCCGCCTGATTTTACAGCTCAGTTTGCGTTTTGACACTGAGCGATAAAGATCGTGCAGCACTGAACATCCGCTAGACACTGAAGCGATGTGTCTCGCTCACTGACCAAAAGCCAAATGTCACGGCAAACTCATGCTCTGGTTTTATAAGGATCCCCGAAGCGCTGAAAACTCTGAAACTGTGACAGAGATGCCTGGATTATGCACAGTCGAAGGAGTCGCAGTTTTAGAAAACGCTATGAATGCGGCTTTTTGCTGAGATTGCAGACCTTTACGAGCAAACATGACTCAACGTGAGTCACCGTTCAAAACTATGGAAACAAAGAAACAATGAATGACGCATGAATGTTATATTACATTGGAGAATATCCCACCATCACTCCGGGTTTGTTGGCCAAATTTAGTAACAGCAGAATGGCAATAACACTTGTCCGAGCCACTTTCGGCCTGGTTGTGTTTCAGCTTTCTGTGTTGTCCGCTATTGCCATGTAAGTACAAATGATAACAAATAGTTTTTATTCTCTCTCTCTCTCTGATATCTACAAATGTAGGGTGTCTTTCTCAGGGGCATCCATATGGAACTCTTTACCACTGAGTGTCCAAAACGTTTCCAAATTCACTGACTTCAAACAAATTCTACACGGCACGCTCATCTGACCATATAGATAGAAATGTGTTACATACATATTAATGACGACTTCGAAGTTCTTACTTAGCATGCAGCCAATGTCATCGACACATGCCACGTATGTTTTGATTTGTTCATCATGTGTACTTTTCTCTTCTTCATTTTCTTTAGATAGTAAAAACTTTTGTTTGTCTCTTTTCTCTTTTTTTTCCCCTTTTCCCACTTGTGTTGATGTTGTCTTTTTCAATACCCTTTAAACGAAGAAAAGCAGGACAGCTTGTAAGACAGGCAGCAATGCCTAAATGCTCTATCCTGAATAAAATGTAGCACCCCGGGTGTGGGGTCGTCGTGGTTGTCGGGAACGCTACAGATTTAGTTTAGTGAACTACTCTGATATGTGTGTTTAGGATGCCTGAAGAGCGAAAGAGTATTGCATCATACTGTCGGGCCTACGTGCCACACACTTCTACGCACAGTCACTCATCAAACTTACACTGACTATCTCTCGAAAGAAACAACTGACAAGAGAGTACAAGAGTGTTCACTTATCCCAATTAAGTTACATGCGGATTATATGAATCGCTAGATGTAATAGCGCAGTACAGATTCGGCTCAAAATATATGAGCGTGATGATTAATGCTTGTCGGGCAACGAACTAGAGACTACTAAAAAGTACGCTAGAAATATAGGGTGGGTGGGTGGGTGTTTGGGAGTTTAACGTCCTTCTCCACCACGTAAGGGTGATATCAAAGACGGGGCAACGATGAAAAAGCCAGCACAAGTATTTGGCCCCAGCCGGGATTCGAACTCATGACCCGAGCATTGGAAGTCCAACGCTCTACCATTCGGCCACCCCGGCTCCCCCTAGAAATATAGAAAAATAGGGGAAGAGATAAACTACAAAATACGGGACTGGCGTGACAAGACAAGTAAACTAGCGGGGAGTGGACAATTCCGTCCGGCAATGATGTAAACCGAGAGCGTGGTCACTCTGTGAATGGAATTCCTTACTCTGCCTAGTGACCGTCAGTAAGTACTGAATGAAACAGACAATACACACTCGGCCGCGTGTGTGCTGCGTGTTACACAAGAAGCTGGGGAAACCTCCCTCTTTGACTGGGCGTAAAACAACGGAGCCTGACACCGTGACTAGCGTCTCTCTCACTATTGCAAAACGTTCTATCTCTCTGTCTGAACCAGGAGTACAAATTTACATAACCATTAATCTACGTAACTCAGTGTTCTGACTTGTACTAATAACTATCAAATCTCTTAAAATACATGCAACTAGTGCAAGTATCTTCCTACTTTACATCAACAGTTCTCTGGTTAAGGGTGGGTGTTTGGGGGTTTAACGTCCTTTTCCACCACATAGGGTGATAACAAAGACGGGGCAACGATGAAAAAGCCAGCACAAATATTTGGCCCCAGCCGGGATCGAACTCACGACCCGAGCATTAGAAGTCCAACGCTCTACCATTCGACCACCCCGGCTCCCCAGTTCTCTGGTTAAAAGGGAATAGAATGAGACACAGTCACCGATTATCTGAAGACTAATTCCGAGTCCGAATTCCGTGGTTCCTAGCACAGTTCACAAATAATCCAATACAGAATCACAGTTTCTCCTCAGTGCACATAGCTCCAAACAGAACAGGTATCCAGTAACAGGTCCAGCGCTGGTCACAAAATAACCCCAGAGACTGAAAGACGTAGCCTGAACATGAGAAATGAGGAGGAGGGCTGGAGGGACGACACACAGTGGAGAAATGAGGAGGAGGAGGGCTGGAGGGGCGACACACAGTGGAGAAATGAGGAGGAGGGCTGGAGGGACGACACACAGTGGAGAAATGAGGAGGAGGGCTGGAGGGACGACACACAGTGGAGAAATGAGAAGGAGGGCTGGAGGGACGACACACAGCGGAGAAATGAGGAGGAGGGCTGGAGGGACGACACACAGTGGAGAAATGAGGAGGAGGGCTGGAGGGACGACACACAGTGGAGAAATGAGGAGGAGGGCTGGAGGGACGACACACAGTGGAGAAATGAGGAGGAGGGCTGGAGGGACGACACACAGTGGAGAAATGAGGAGGAGGGCTGGAGGGACGACACACAGTGGAGAAATGAGGAGGAGGGCTGGAGGGACGACACACAGTGGAGAAAAGAGGAGGAGGGCTGGAGGGACGACACACAGTGGAGAAATGAGGAGGAGGGCTGGAGGGACGACACACAGTGGAGAAATGAGGAGGAGGGCTGGAGGGACGACACACAGTGGAGAAATGAGGAGGAGGGCTGGAGGGACGACACACAGTGGAGAAATGAGGAGGAGGGCTGGAGGGACGACACACAGCGGAGAAATGAGAAGGAGGGCTGGAGGAACGACACACAGTGGAGAAATGAGGAGGAGGGCTGGAGGGACGACACACAGTGGAGAAATGAGGAGGAGGGCTGGAGGGACGACACACAGTGGAGAAATGAGGAGGAGGGCTGGAGGGACGACACACAGCGGAGAAATGAGGAGGAGGGCTGGAGGGACGACACACAGTGGAGAAATGAGGAGGAGGGCTGGAGGGACGACACACAGTGGAGAAATGAGGAGGAGGGCTGGAGGGACGACACACAGTGGAGAAATGAGAAGGAGGGCTGGAGGAACGACACACAGTGGAGAAATGAGGAGGAGGGCTGGAGAGACGACACACAGTCTCTGGGACTCTCAGAGAGCGACTGAGGAAAACGCGGGAAACTCTCGCTGTTATAAGGTTTTGTCTTTAGCGTTTATACAAGAAATCACGCGCTCATCACGCGATCACGTGGCCAGCGCGCGTGAAAACTGACCCTTCACTGTGGCTAGCTTGGCCCAATTTAAAAGTGCACCTGTACTAAGAATGGCTGTTGTACTAAAATAAAACATAGCGAAGTGCCTTCGCTACAAAAACAAAAACAACAACAACAACAACAAAAACCCGTTTCATCATCATCATCATCATCATCATCATCATCATCTCTCTCTCTCTCTCTCTCTCTCTCTCTCTCTCTCTATTCGAATCCCGCCGGCTGGGGCCAAATATTTGTGCTGGCTTTTTCATCGTTGCCCCGTCTTTGATATCACCCATATGTGGTGGAAAAGGACGTTAAACCCCCAAACACCCACCCCACCCTCTCTCTCTCTCTCTCTCTATTCGAATCCCGCCGGCTGGGGCCAAATATTTGTGCTGGCCTTTTTTCTCGTTGCCCCGTCTTTGATATCACCCTTATGTGGTGGAAAAAGGACGTAAAACTCCCAAACACCCACCCACCCTCTCTCGACTTCTAATGCTCGGGTCGTGAGTTCGATCCCGGCTGGGGCCAAATATTTGTGCTGGCTTTTTCATCGTTGCCCCGTCTTTGATATCACCCGTATGTGGTGGAAAAGGACGCCAAACCCCCAAACACCCTCCCACCCACCCACCCTCTCTCTCTCTCTCTTAGTGTGTGTGTGTGTGTGTGTGTGTGTGTGTGTGTGTGTGTGTGTGTGTGTGTGTGTGTGTGTGTGTGTGTGTTTTGTGTTTTGTAGTTCTTGTTGTTTGGTTTTGTAAGCTGGGGTTTTTGGTTTGTTTTTTCCCTTTAAAACCAATAGAACATTTACCAATTTGTTATCTTGTTCATGTTTCCAGTTTCTAAATAGCTAACTTTGCATTAGGGGAGCCGGGGTGGCCGAATGGTAGAGTGTTGGACTCTCAATGCTCTGGTCTTGAGTTCGTATCCCTGTTGGGTCCAAATATTTGTGTTGGCCTTTTCATCGTTGCCCCGTCTTTGATATCACCCGTATGTGGTGGAAAAGGACGTTAACCCCCCAAACACCCACCCACCCTAACTTTGCATTAAAAAAACACTGCAAAACTCACCTGACTTACTGCATACTTGATGAAACAGTAATGGCTTGCTCGCTCAGCAATGACTTTTACTAACTGGTTGTTGCAGATACAATGATTCCATTTGGGTTCGTGACGTCTCTTACGATGACCTCAGCTCGCTGGACGCAGACAACGCGTCGTTTGCAGTGAAGACAGAACTGCAGTGTGCCAGGTCATGTCAAGGGAACACGTCGTGCAACTCTTTCTTCTACCATTCTGACAGCAAGCAGTGTCGGCTTCAGCGCTATGTCTTCATGTCGACTCTCTACAGTACAGTAGTAGACACCGGGTCACGTTACTACAGGCTGATGTCAGGTATAGGTTTTGTCTCCATCTGATTCCATTCTTTGGTGGCAAAGGGCGCTAAGCCCGCAACGATCAAACCAGTTATCCCATTCCACATTTCAGTTTGTTTGTATAGTGTACGATGAACAGAAAGTTTATTTTACTATCACAGTACTACTTTCGTGCTGATGTAGCGTAATGTTTTCACTTGGTCTTATTGCGTAGGTTTATGTGAATTTAATTAACGTTTTTCTTCTTGTTTCGGTGAGCCGGGATGGACGAATGGTAAAGCGTTGGACTTCTAATGCTCGGGTCGTGAGTTCGAATCCCGGCTGGGGCCAAATATTTTTAATCGTTGCCCCGTCTTTGATATCTGGGGCGAATATTTGTGCTGGCCTTTGCCCCGTCTTTGATATCACCCGTATGTGGTGGAAAAGGACGTTAAACCCCCAAACACCCACCCACCCTCTTCTTGTTTCATCGTTTTGTTTTTCATATTGTATGCTGTTTGTTACGTTCATTCGAGCCGATTGTCGGGGGGTTCTCTCTGGGTACTCCGGCTTCCTCCCCGCTTTTGAAATGTTCACCCCACAAAATTCGAAAAAACATAAATGCAGTTCTAAATTTCGAAACTTAAATTGCTGAGCTGACCCCTTGCAAAACGTGATTGTAATGTGTTCATGTCCAAGTGTGTGAGAAAATGCGTGTGATTCACGTGAGCGTGAATGTTGGGTTCAGTTCGCGGCGCTTTGAGCCAGTTCAGGTAACTGGGTAAAGCACCTACAGTACCGGCGGTACTTTGCGCTACCCTAATCACTAATAGTCTCTTTGTCGGTCCCCGGCAAGGACGACAATCGCCAATGAGTTCTGATTATTATTATTATTATTATACCGCAACTTTATCTTTTTCAGGATCATGTCCCCTGGAGGAGGGATACATCATTGATCGTTTGACCAGCACGTGCTACAGGCCGGTAAAGTCGCCAGGTTTGATGTGGGAAGATGCAGAAAGCGCGTGCGGTGTTGCTGGAGGCAGTCTGGCTGTACTGGACCCCATCGAAAGACTGGACTTTCTCTACAACTTCTTCATCAGAAACAGGGAGTGTAAGTTAGTTTACATCACTCATCGCAGGTCTCTCTCACAGAGCAGCAACTACCATAGAGGAATTGACCTCACGACCTCGAAGGTTGAGTTAGAGTTAGCGATTTAGAAAAATGAGAAGATAGCGGTAAATATGTGTACATGTTTGTTTCACACCAAATAACTCACAGTCACATGTGGTTGTGTGGGGAATGATCATACGAGGCACAGTTGCCTCGGGTAGACGCTATCAATCTATCAGTCGACTAATAGGTCGATGGAAACTAAAACAAGGAAAATTGTTTTGAAAATCAGTATCAGCACTATAACCCTCAATTTCTTTACTATCCAACATTTGTCTTTGCCACCCACACCCTTTCTCTCTCTCTCTCTCTCTCTCTCTAATCTTCTCGCGACATTGTACAGCCGTACGAGAAATCCCGTGCTCATCACGGAGAATGTTGCTTATTTCTCCATAAATGCACAGATTCCTTGTGGTGCCGTGAAACTTCTCTTGAATTTCGGGTTCAGCCCACACCCGAAGAAGTGTTTTTGTATCCTGATCACCCCACAAACATCCTCTATTCTGGGAAGTCATATTGGGGGAAAAAAAAACAAAAACAAAAAAAAACACGCGTACCAGTACTCTTCACCTTTGACCCTGAGAATGGCATGCCGGCCAGGATGAAGCGGGCTCAGTTTACCTCCGTTGGTGAGCCGAGCACGGCGCGCGCTCAACCCGGTTCCGGTGAAATGTAAACGGTCTGTCCCGCGCTCAATCCGGTTCCAGTGAAATGTAAACGGTCTGTCCCGCGCTCAACCCGGTTCCGGTGAAATGTAAACGGTCTGTCCCGCGCTCAACCCGGGCTCGGCCCGGTAAATTTTGCTCTCTCTCTCTCTCTCTCTCTCTCTAGCTGTATAGGCTGGACCGCATTAAAAACTGGACTTTCTCTACAACTTCTTTTTGCACAATTTTTACAATGTGCAACATATGCCAAAAACAAAACAAAACAAAAAACGCCAATATCTTCGATATCACCATATGTGGTGGAAAAGGACGTTAAACTCCCAACCCCCCCCCCCCCCACACACACACACACACATTCACCCCCCCCCCCGCCTCTCTCTCTCTCTCCCTCTCTCTCTCTCTCTCTCTCTACAGCTTGTAAGACAGGCAGTAATGCCTAAATGCTTTATCCTGAATAAAAAACGTTTCATCATCATCATCATCATCTCTCTCTCAGTATGTTGGGTGCAGTGGTGCCGTACGTGGGGTGGCGTGTAGCAACACATTCTCACTCCCTCCCTCCCTGTTCCTCGCAGTCTACAGCAGCACAAAAGCATACGTAATCGGCATGAGTCGCCCGACAGGAATGTGGGACACGCCTCTTCCTGGCGGAGTCCCGGACCACGTGTGGGTGAACGGACAGCCAGTGGACTTCACGGCCACAGCCCCGTACTGGTTGCCTGGCAGTCCGGATAACGGTAACCGCGGCAACATTGGCATCATGAGGCACGGGAAAGGGTTCCTCCTGGACGACGCCCAAAACACCCAGAACCGTCCTTACGTGTGCCAGAAAGTTTACCGCGAATGAACAAACTTCATGTGTAGCCGGGTGGTTTGTACCATTTAGTGTTAAATATCTCCGCAGTTGTTTAAGCTAGAGTTATCCGGTAAACTGCGCTAGTTGCAGAAGAGTTTGTACATTGTAACCATGTCTTGTTGTTGGCCCTAAGTTTTAGTTTAATGTGTGTATTTTGTCATTTTCACCACTGTTACCCTTTCCCGCCAGAGTTTTGTTCTGTAAAAGTAATTACGTCAAATGTATCATGCGTCATAGGAAAGACGTAAAAAAAATATTCTGGATAAAGAGAAATGCGCGACTGACCAGAAAAGAGCAGACCCGTTTCGGCGTTACACAGCTTTTGCACTGTTTGTTTGTTTTTTTTTGTGGTTTTTTTTTCCCCTGGGTTCATAAACACAAGTCAAAGCGACCTCTGCGTTTGCCTTCCGTCCTGCATGAACTGGATCCTTGCCACCCGGTTACACATGCAATTATCAGCATCTAGTTTGCTCTTTTCGATTTTTTTTTCTGGAGGCCTGGTGCACCGGACAGGGGTAACAACGGTAGCGTCGTCGTCATACGATACGTGGCAGGGTACAAACTGGGCCACGCTGCTAACACTAAAGAACGTTCTCACGTGTGCCAGAAAGTATACCCCGGCTGAACACACTTAGCACAAACATCACCATCTTGTGTTTTGTTATTGTTGTTGTTGATTGTTTGTTTGTTTGCTTGTTTGTTTGTCTGTTCGTTTTTCTTCTCTTCCTAATAGGAAACTTGGAATAACTTGGCGTACGCCAAGAATAAACCCTTTTGTTGTATTCTGCCAGGAAATCTGCCCCTCCCTCCCCCCCCCCCTTTGTTGTATTCTGTCAGGGAATCTGTCCCCCCTCCCCCTTCCCCCCCCACCCCTATGTTGTATTCTTTCAGGGAAACTGAGGTGGTTTAGGCGATAGCACACACACACACACACACACACACACACACACACACACACACACACACACACACACACACACACACACACACACACACACACACACACACAATTTGACCTGTTCATCGCAACATATTTTGCAGCTGGTAGCTCGTAGCTACTTCGGTTGTGACTTTCTGTTTAAGGACTATTCTAGTAAGAATATTTTGGTTATTACAAATTAGACAGACGTGTACATCGATGATTCAGATCTGCACAAAAAAAGTACATGTAAGATGCAGTCTTGTGAAGAAAAAATGATTTTCGTATGGAAAATGTGGACATGTCTAAAAGCATATTTCACAGACATGCGTGTAAAATGAGGACAGGTGCCACATTGTGTTTGCACTGATTGTAGCATTGGTGTCGTCGGAGATGAGTACCATTTAATTATTGAATGTCCTACACACTCAGAAACCCGTGAAAGACACATACCTTTCAAATTCCGCTGAATTAAATCAATGTTTACTGTTTTGTAATCTCCTATCCTTACCTGGCAAAAAAGTCGCACTTAGTTTTGCTAAATTTTTGAAAGAACGCAGAGTTGTGTAGAACATCTCATTGCTTAACACTTCTTTTTTTTTCTTTTCTCTGTAATTGAAGCAAGTGTGTGTTCTCTTTATTTCATGTAGTTTGTGATAACAATATTGATCAGCACTTTTGTTTATTGACCTCACAGTGATTGTTGTTAACATTTACTTTCACTTTACTTTACCTTGTCATTTGCATTTCTTCTTTGTTGCATTTGTTCCTCCATGCCCCAGTAGGGGTCAAAGGAAATAAAATCTTTAAAATCTTGAAATCTTTAAAAGACTAGTGTACAAATTGAGTGGTTGATTTGGATGCAATGTGGAAACAGAAGCCTGTCGTGTGTCTACACTGAAGGAATAAACATATGATATTGGTCATTTCGCGAAATCGTTGTGTGTGTGTGTGGGGGGGGGGGTGTATGGGGGGGATGGGGGGGGGGGCTCGAGTGTGTGCACGTGCGAACTGTGTTCGGTGGCTAGAATCATTGTCATGGTCACAGTCATCAACAAACCCCTCTAATACACAAGACTAACACAACAATCGCACGCACATAATTATACAATATGTGCACGTCTGTGGGATTTCTAAAGTCATAACTGTATTGCTGCAGCCGCTAGCGTTAACCTCCAAGGTCGTTTCAATAACCGTGACCAACATTTGTTACACATCGACCCTAATGCCTGCGCATGTCCTAGCTTCGATATAGATTGCTTTTAGCAGAGAGAGAGAGAGGGAGAGAGAGAGAGAGAGGGGGGGGGTGTCAACAGAACAGACTTGAGATAATTTACAAAGGCATTTTAACCGAGCAGGTTTCAATTCATCAAACACGCGACGAGGGGAAGTCTGTCAACAAAAGAATGCATGAAGAACAAATTTTATGGGGGGGGGGGAACTCTCAAGACCGGGGGGGGGGGGGGGTGATGATGATGATGATGATGATGAAACGTTTTTATTCATGGTAGATCATTTAGGCATTACTGCTTATCTTACAGACTGTCCTGCGATTCTACATTCAAGGATACTGAACAACAAATTACAAGAACTATCTAAAACAATGAAAGAGAGAATAAGTACAGATGATAAACAAATTAAAACACACGTGTCGTGCACTGGTAATAATGGCCATAAACAAGGAAGAGCTTATACTTTACATTTTTATAGACTTCACTGAAATACTAAAACATCTATGCAACACACTTCTATATATTGTGTGGTGTTTGCATGAGCGTGTCGTGTAGAATTTGTTTGAAGTTTACACATTTGGAAATGTTTTTGATGCTCAGCGGTAAAGAGTTCGACATGCATGGCTTTGAGAAAGACATTGAAAGATATCAACCCTTGTGCATGGCTCGTGTGTGTGTGTGTGTGTGTGTGTGTGTGTGTGTGTGTGTGTGTGTGTGTGTGTGTGTGTGTGTGTGTGTGTGTGTGTGTGTGTGTGGAGGGGAGGGGAAAGGGGAGGGGGGCAGAGACAGAGAGATATGTGAACATAACAGTCTTGAAGAAATTTACAATGGCATTTGCAGCGAGGAGGATTCTGTTCAACAAACAAATAACGAAGGTTCTGTCCACAACACAATGCATCCTGCTTTTGACATGTTGTGTATTTAATCGCCATGCGTGACGAATGCATTGATGTCAGAGTGGCTAACACATGGGCGGATTGATTCCCAACGTTGAAACAGAACGCCAAACACTTTACAGCCATAATTGGTCATCGAATAAACGCTGGAGACATGGAAGAAAAAAAACATGGCTCAACGTGAATAACCAATGAAAACCATGGCAACAATGTAACAGTATGTAACAGTGAATGTCTGAATGTATATCTTACATAACATTATAGAACACCAGCACTCCTGGGTCACACCTTGTTGCAGCCTGTGTTCTTTGCACTCTTCTCGGCCGAGCTCAGTAACAGCAGAATGGCTATCACACTTGCCCGAGCCACTTTTGGCCTGGTTGTGTTTCAGCTTTCTATGCTGTCCGCTTTTGCCATGTAAGTACAAGTTATGGCGAATAGTTTTTGTTTTGTTTTGTTTTTGTGTGTTTATTGATTCGTCAGTTTGGTCTTTCGGGTTGTTGTTGTTGTTGTGTTGTACAATTTTCCTTTAAAAACAGGTGAGCCGGGACAGCCGAATGGGAGAGCGTTGGACACTCAGTGATGCTCGGGTCGTGAGTTCTAATCCCGGCTGGGGCCAAATATTTGTGCTGGCTTTTTTTCTCAAGTTTGATATCACTCATACTTGGTGAAAAAGGACGTGAAACTCCCGAACACCCACCCCACCTCTTCAAAACAATCTAACATCTAACTGTCTGTTATCTTGTTTGTATTTTCTACTCAGCTAACTTTGCATTGAAAAAAAAACAACATTATTACTAACTTGAAGAGATTTATTGAGCACTTGGGTAAACAGAAACCGCTACCTATCCTAGCAATTACTCTTGCTAACTGATTGTTTCAGATACAATGATTCCATTTGGGTTCGTGACGTCTCTTACGATGACCTCAGCTCGCTGGACGCAGACAACGCGTCGTTTGCAGTGAAGACAGAACTGCAGTGTGCCAGGTCATGTCAAGGGAACACGTCGTGCAACTCTTTCTTCTACAATTCCGTCACCAAGCAGTGTCGGCTTCAGCGCTATGTCTTCGTGTCTGCGGCCAACAGCACAGTCAGCGACACCGGGTCACGTTACTACAGGCTGATGTCAGGTATAGGTTTCTTTTCTCCATCTGATTCAACTCTTTGGTGGCAAAGGGCGCTAAGCCCGCAACGATCAAACCAGTTATCCCATTCCATATTTCAGTTTGTTTGTACAGTGTACAATGAATAGAAAGTTTATTTTACTATGACAGTACTACTTTCATGCTGATGTTTTCACTTGGTCTTCTTGCGTAGGTTCATGCGAGTTTAATTAAGTGTTTTTTTCTTTCTTGTTTCATCGTTTGTTTTTCATATTGTATGCTGTTTGTCACGTTCATTCGGGCCGATCGTCGGGGGGTTCTCTTCGTGTACTCCGGCTTCCTGCCCCTCTGCATTGGAAATGTTCAGCCCACAAAATTCGAAAAAGAAATGCAATTCTAAATTTCGAAACTTAAATTGCTGAGCTGACCTCATGCAAAACGTGACTGTAATGTGTTCATGTCCAAGTATGTGAGAAAATGCGTGTGATTCACGTGAGCGTGAATGTTGGGTTCAGTTCGCGGCGCTTTGAGCCAATTCAGGAAACTGGGTAAAGCACCTACACAATACGCAATGAATGAGTTCTGATTATTATTATTATTATTATACCGCAACTTTATCTTTTTCAGGATCATGTCCCCTGGAGGAGGGATACATCATTGATCGTTTGACCAGCACGTGCTACAGGCCGGTAAAGTCGCCAGCTTTGATGTGGGAAGATGCAGAGAGCGTGTGCGGTGCTGCTGGAGGCAGTCTGGCTGTACTGGAACCCATCGAAAGACTGGACTTTCTCTACAACTTCTTCATCAGAAACAGGGAGTGTAAGTTAGTTTACATCACTCATCGCAGGTATCTCTCACAGAGCAGCAACTACCATAGAGGAATTGACCTCACGACCTCGACGGATGAGTTAGATTTAGCGATTTAGAGGGGGGGGGGTGTCTTTAGGAGTTTAACGTCCTTTTCCACCACATACGTGTGATATCAAAGACGGGGCAACGATTAAAATGCCAGCACAAATATTTGGCCCCAGCCGGGATACGAACTCAGGACCCGAGCATTATAAGTCCAATGCTTTACCATTCGGCCAACCCGGCTCCCCTAGCGATTAAGAAAAATGAGAAGATAGTGGTAAATATGTGTACACGTTTTTAACACCGAATAACTCACGGTCACATGTGGTTGTGTGGGGAATGATCATACGAGGCACAGTTGTCTCGGGTAAACTCTATCAATCGATCAGTCGATTAATAGGTCGAAGGAAACTAGAACAAGGAAAAGTTGTTTTGAAAATCAATTCTCTTCAATTTCTTTGATATCCAAAATTTGTCTTCTCGAACCTATCCACCCACTCTCTCTCTCTCTCTCTCTCTCTCTCTCTCCAGCTGTACTGGCTGGACCGCTTTAAAAACTGGACTTTCTCTACAACTTCTTCTTGAACAATTTTAACTGTAAGTCCTTTACAATATGAAACATATGCAACAACAACAACAACAACAACAACAAACACCAATATCTTTGATATCATCATACGTGGTGGAAAAGGTCGTTAAACTCCCACCCACCCATCTCTCTCTCTCTCTCTCTCGCAGTATGCTGGGTGCAGTGGTGTCGTACGTAGGGTGGCGTGGTTTCGTATATTGCGTGTAGCAACACATTTTCACTCCCTCCCTCCCTGTTCCTTGCAGTCTACAGCTACAAAAGAGCATACATGATCGGCATGAGTCGCCCGACTGGAATGTGGGACTCGCCTCTTCCTGGCGGAATCCCGGACCACGTGTGGGTGAACGGACAACCAGTGGACTTCATGGCCACAGCCCCGTACTGGAAGCCTGGTGCTCCCGACAGCGGCAACAGCGGCAACATTGGCATCATGAGGCACGGGAAAGGGTTTCTCCTGGACGACGCCCCAAACACCCAGAACCGTCGTTACGTGTGCCAGAAAGTTTACCGCGAATGAACAAACTTCATGTGTAGCCGAGTGGTTTGTACCATTTAGTGTTAAATATCTCCGCAGTCGTTTAAGCTAGAGTTATCCGGTAAACTGCGCTAGTTGCAGAAGAGTTTGTACATTGTAACCATGTTTTGTTGTTGGCGCTAAGTTTTAGTTTAATGTGTGTATTTTGTCATTTTCACCACTGTTACCCTTTCCTTCCAGAGTGTTGTTCTGTAAAAGTGATTACGTCAAATGTATCATGCGTCATAGGAAAGACGTAAAAAAAAAAAATATTCTGGATAAAGAGAAATGCTCGACTGACCAGAAAAGAGCAGACCCGCTTCGGCGTTACACAGCTTTTGCACTGTTTGTTTGTTTTTTGTTTTTGTTTTTCTTCTGGGTTCATAAACACAAGTCAAAGCGACCTTTGGGTTTGCCTCCCGTTCAGCATGAACTGGATCCTTGCCACCCGGTTACACATGCAAATATCAACATGTAGTTTTGCTCTTTTCGATTTGTTTTCCTGGAGGCCTGGTGCACCGGAAAGGGGTACTAGTAACAACGGTAGCGTCGTCGCCATACGATACGTGGAAGGGTACACACTGGTCGACGCTGCAAACACTAAAGAACGTTCTTAAGTGTATACCCCGGCTGAACAAACTTAACACGAACATCACCATCTCGTGTTTTGGTATTGTTTGCTTGTTTGCTCGTTTGTTTGTTTCTTTTTCTTTTCTTCTTAATAGAAAACTGGGAATGACTTGGCTGAAGCCAAGAATAAGCCCTTTTGTTGTATTCTGTCAGGGAATCTGCCCCCCACCCCCACCCCTCTCCCAAACAAAACCACACAAAAACAACAAAATATCACCAAACAACAAACAACAAACAAAATAAATAAATAAAAACAAACAACAACACCAAAACAAGGAGGAACGGCCCCGTCCTACAAAGTTGTTTCTCCAAATTTCATTTTTTTAAAAAACTGTTTTGTTGTTATTGTTGCCGGTTCTCCCCTCTTGAAGTCCTACCAATGACACTAGATCCGCTACTGACGATCGATTAGCCACGTGACTGACTGGGGTTGGTGAGGGGGGGGGGGAGGTGACGTCAATTCCGTGAACTAAATCAGTATTTGACGTCAGCCTCTAGCACTGAGATCGTCTAAGGATGCTTGTTCATGTCTTGTGATTTCCCTGTTGGCTTTGTGACATCCCCGACTGAATTGTTTTTCACATGAAACCTGGAAGTCCTAGAGAGCTGGTGAAATGTCGGAAGCAGTGACGATACTCGCAGATTTTGTCTGTGAACCAAACATTTGACGTCAGCCTCACGCTGCTCGTCTGACAGATGATACTTCTTCATATCTTGTGATTTCCTTGTTGCTTTTGTGACTGAATTAGTTTTGACACAAAATCTGGAAGATCTAGACAGCTAATGAAACGTGGACTTCAGTGGCTTGGATTGTACTTAAGAAATTGAAAAATTGGAACTTTTTTGACCGGCGCTTCTCGCAGAAACCTGGGAAAAATGTGTCTGTCTAAAAGCTCTGTTATTCTTACTGCTAAATCTATAATAGTTCAGTAGTTTATGTCATATGTGCAGTTGTCACAAGTGACAAAAATACCCTGCATGATGAGTAATTTGAAGGAGTCTTTTCATAGATATTTGGCCTTATATGCAAACCACCCCTACCTCGGAAATATTTTTTTTTACACAAAACTTCTCAGAGCTACAGAGCTGTGCTATGAATAGAGTCAGTATAATTGGATGGTCTTCCCAAGTTCAGAAAATGAAGCAATTTGAACAATTTTTTCGTAAAAATACGTAACATGACCGATTTTTTTAAATGGGCGATAACTGTTCTAAAAATGCGGCAGGATAAAAATCGTGAAAGGTAGGTCTGGAGAATATGACTGCCCATTTTATCTCAAAGTAAAAAGCCCTCCAACGAGGTGGTTTAGGACATAGCCATCATTACATCAGTCCACACACACGGACACACGTCTCACAACTGCCGCCAAAAAGAACGCAGCAGCATAGTGTGCACGTAAGGTGTCTATGACGCAGATTTCGTTACGTCACTGTGTGCGTGAAAGTATGTATTGTGTGGAGAAACGTCACAGTCTTGTTTTGTATCACTGAAACTTGCTGCTGCGCGTAGCAAAATCTGCCCCGTCCGATAATGTTGTTTCTCTATAGAGAAACAACTTAAAAACCAAAACCTCATCCACACACACACACACACACACACACACACACACACACACACACACACACACACACACACACACACACACACACACACGTACGCACGCACGCACGCACGCACGCACGCATACACTTGACCTGTTCATCGCAACATATTTTGCTCAGTTTCTTTGCTCGTAGCTAATTCTTTTGTGACTGTTCTGTTTAAGGACTATTCTAGTAAGAATATTTTGGTTATAACAAATTACACGTGTACACCGATGTTTCAGATCTGCACAAAAAATACATGTAATATGCAGTCTTTTGAGAAGAATTAATTTTCGTATGCAAAAATGTGTCTAAAAGCAGACATGAATGTAATATGAGGACTGGTGCCACATTCGAACACCAAGAGATGAGCGAGTTTGCACTGATTGTAGCATTGGTGTCGTTGGAGATGAGTACCATTTAATTATTGAATGTCCTACACACTCAGAAACCCGTGAAAGACACATACCTTTCAAATTCCGCCGAATTAAATCAATGTTTAAGGTTTGTAATCTCCTATCCTTACCTGGTAGGACAGTCGCACTTAGGTTTGCTGAATTTTTGAAAGAATCCAAAGTTGTGTAGAACAATGTTCTCATTGCTCAACGCTGGTTTTTTGTTTTGTTTGTTTGTTTTTTTTGTTTTTTTTTTATTCTCTGTAATTGAAGCAAGTGTATGTTAGCTTTATTTCATGTACTTTGTGATTACAATATTGATCAGCACTTTTGTTTATTGACCTCGCAGTGATTGTTCGTGTTAACATTTACTTTCACCTTACTTTACCTTGTCATTTGCATTTCTTCTTTGTGTCTACACTGAAGGAATAAACATATGATATTGGTCTTTACGCGAAATCGTTGTGTGTGTGTGTGTGTGTGTGTGTGTGTGTGTGTGTGTGTGTGGCGGGGGTGTGTATGGGTGGGGGGGGGGGGGGGGGGTGAGGGAGGGGGATGAAGGGGGGGGGGGCTCTCGAGTGTGCACGTGCGAACTGTGTTCGGTGGCTAGAATCATTGTATACAAAAACGTGCACGTCTGTGGGATTTCTAAAGCCATATGTGTATTGCTGCAGCCGCTAGCGTTAACCTCCAAGGTCGTTTCAATGACCGTGACCAACATTTGTTACACATCGACCCTAATGCCTGCGCAAGTCCTGGCTTCGATATAGATTGCTTTTAGCAGAGAGAGAGAGAGGGAGAGAGAGAGAGAGAGGGGGGGGGGGGGGGCGGTGAACAGAACAGACTTGAGATAATTTACAAAGGCACTTTAACCGAGCAGGTTTCTATTCAACAAACACGCGACGATGGGGCAGTCTGTCAATAAAAGAATGCACGCAGAACAAATTTTATAGGGGGGAAAAAAAACCTCTCAAGACCGGGGTGGGGGGTGGGGATGCTGCTGCTGCTGCTGCTGATGATGATGATGATGAAGCGTTTTAATTCATGATAGACTATTTAGGCATTACTGCCGATCTTACAAACTGTCCTGCTACTCTGCATTCAAGGATACATTACTGAACAAATTACAAGACCTATCTAAAACAATGAAAGAGAGAATAAGTACAGATGATAAAGAAATTAAAACACACGTGTCGTGCACCGGTAATAATGGTAATATGCCAAGGAAGAGCTCATACTTTACATCTTTATAGACATCACTAAAATACTAAAACATGTATGCAACACACATCTATATATTATGCGATGTTTGCATGAGCGTGTCGTGTAGAATTTGTTTGAAGTGTGTGTGTGTGTGTGTGTGTGTGTGTGTGTGTGTGTGTGTGTGTGTGTGTGTGTGTGTGTGTGTGTGTGTGTGTGTGTGTGTGTGTGTGTAGAGGGGGGAATGGGGCAGAGACAGAGACAAAGAGATATGTCTTGGAGACATAAGTCTTGAAGAAATTTACAACGGCATTTGCAGCGAGGAGGATTCTGTTCAACAAAGAAACAACGAAGGTTCTGTCCACAACGAAGGTTCTGTCCACAACACAATGCATCCTGCTTTTTACATGTTGTGTATTTAATCGCCATGCGTGACGAATGCATTTATGTCGGAGTGGCTAACATGGGCGGATTGATTCCCAACGTTGAAACAGAACGCAAAACACTTTGCAGCCATAATTAGTCATCGAATAAACGGTAAGAAGCGACGCTGGAGACATGGAAGAAAAAACAACAACATGGCTCAACATGAATAACCAATGAAAACCATGGCAACAATGTAACAGTATGTAAGAGTGAATGTCTGAATGTATACCTTACATAACATTATAGAACACCAGCACTCCAGAGTCACACCTTATTGCAGCCTGTGTTCTTTGCACTCTTCTCGTCCGAGCTCAGTAACAACAGAATGGCTATCACACTTGCCCGAGCCATTTTTGGCCTGGTTGTGTTTCAGCTTTCTATGCTGTCCGCCTTTGCCATGTAAGTACAAGTTATGGCGAATAGTTTTTGTTTTGTTTTGTTTTTGTGTGTTTATTGATTCGTCAGTTTGGTCTTTTTGTTGTTGCTGTTGTGTTGTACAATTTTCCTTTAAAAACAGGTGAGCCGGGATAGCCGAATGGTAGAGCGTTGGACTCTCAATGATGCTCGGGTAGTGAGTTCGAATCCCGGCTGGGGCCAAATATTTGTGCTGGCTTTTTTCTCGTCTTTGATATCACCCATACGTGGTGAGAGAGGACGTTAAACTCCCACACCAACCCCACCCCTTTAAAAACAATCTAAATTCTAACTGTCTGTCATCTTGTTTCTATTTTCTACGTAGCTAACTTTGCATTAAAAAAATCATTACTAACTTGAAGCGACTTATTGAGTACTTGGGTAAACAGAAACCGCTACCTATCCTAGCAATTACTCTTGCTAACTGATTGTTTCAGATACAATGATTCCATTTGGGTTCGTGACGTCTCTTACGATGACCTCAGCTCGCTGGACGCAGACAACGCGTCGTTTGCAGTGCAGACAGAACTGCAGTGTGCCAGGTCATGTCAAGGGAACACGTCGTGCAACTCCTTCTTCTACAATTCCGTCAGCAAGCAGTGTCGGCTTCAGCGCTATGTCTTCGTGTCGGCTCTTTACAGTACAGTAGTAGACACCGGGTCACGTTACTACAGGCTGATGTCAGGTATAGTTTTCACATCTTTCTTTTCTTCAAGTCTGTTTTCGATCACCTGGTTACAAAAAGATAGTATGTGTGTATCTATGCTTTTTTTCGTCATTATCATTTTTTACGAGCACTATTTTTAAAGGTAGATTTTTTTTTTAAAGAAGATAAATCTTGATCGTTGCTGCATTTGATGTCACTGAAGCAAGCAGAAGCCCGGCGCCATGAAATCAGCATTCAATTGCTGTGAACTGTCACTTACGCACAGGACTGTAATCTTTTGCGTCCTTCTTTCAGGTTTATGTTCCCTGGAGGAGGGTTACGTCGTTGACCGTTTGACCAGTACGTGCTTCAAGCCGGTGTAGGATCCGGTCCGGTCCCCCCTCTGAAGTAGTCCCCCGGGGGACCAATTCGTGGCAAAAACTGCTCTATAATGGTCCCCCCTTAGACATCCAGCCTCGTTTTCGACTGGTCCCCCTGGGCGATTTTGGTCCCCCCTCGCATCCAAAATAGGCCCCCTCTCGAAGTGGTCCCCCTCTTTTCTAACCAATGTAGTCAGTATTTATTTTTAACTTTATTGTTATAGTGTGTGTCAACTCAGTAGAAAACGTGACTCTGGATCTCTCTCACTCTCTCTCTCTCTCTCTCTCTCTCTCGCCCCCCACACTTTCTCTCCTCCCCCCATCTCTCAAACACACACACACACACACATTATGCACGCACTCACGCACGCGTGCACACTCACTCACGCACGCACGCACGCAAACACACACACACACACACACACACACACACACACACACACACACACACACACACACACACACACACACACACCCCTCTTTCGTTATATGTATAATTATTTTCATTTTTGTACAGAGATGTTATTCAAGATGATCTTGAACTGGGTCAAGGTTACAGTGTCAAATCTAAACTTTTAAAAGTGATTTAACTTCGTAGATTTGCCGTTCTATGTAGCCTATACTTTTGTTTTTTATTTTCTCTTTTTTTTGTGGGATGAGAAAACGGTCGCCACTAAAAAACAAAAGTATAGGCTACATAGAACGGCAAATCTACGAAGTTAAATCACTTTTAAAAGTTTAGATTTGTTTTCTCTTTTTTTTTTTTTGTGGGATGAGAAAACGGTCGCCACGCTTCTTGACACGTCACGTGACTCGTGTCAAACATCGCCACGCTTCTTGACACGTCACGTGACTCGTGTCAAACATGCCTATAATTATAAGTACACGACAATTCATTCCGTCAACCAGTCTTCGTTTTTCATTGACTATCATCATGGACGACACTCTGTATGACAACGTGTTGAACTATTTGAAAAATGGCACTTACCCTCTGACCGCGAAAGGGGAAAACCGTGATGTGACTAAAGTTAAAAAGAGACAGTTGAGAAAGACTGCTGCAAAATACACAATTCGAGAGGATGTGCTCTACCACGACGGAATCCTCGTGGCAAAGAGGAACCAGGTTCCAGAGATATTGCAAGAGTTTCATGACAACTATGTGAGCGGAGGACATTTGGGGATGAACAAGACTTATAAGAAGGTGAGCACCCGTTTTTGTACTCCCAGTTTTAACAGGCTTTAGAATGGGAACGAGGTTTTGTGTGTTTCTGGTATGTCTGGTATAACCAACACATCGGATATAGCGGCCACTTTTGTCCTGGTGGACGTTATATCCGATGACTCCGTATATAACGTAAATTTTCCGGTATAGCCGATGTCTTCGGTATATAACGGACATTTTCCGGATTGAAGACATTTCCTTTGCTGGCTCTCTCTCTCTCTCTCTCTCTCTCTCTCTCACTCACACCCCCCCCCCCCCCCACACACACACACACTGTTATCTACCAGTTATCTTTAAGACATAGTATTTATAAATATTTCATTACTCTTTTTTCTCTCTAGGTCTTGGAGCGTTACTTCTGGCATGGAATGAAACAGGAGGTTGAAGACTACTGCAGATCATGCTGTGTGTGCCAGAACATGAACGCTTGCAGAAAGAAGCCAGCAGCACCGCTTCACCCCATCCCAGTGCCCAAAAGAAGTGGAGCCTCGTTGGAATGGACATCATAGGACCTTTGCAGGTCACTGACAGAGGTAACCAGTACATTGTTGCCCTCACAGACCACTTTACAAAGTTTCCCGTTGCCAAGGCCATCCCGTGCAAGAGTTCAGAGGAAGTTGCCAGATTCATGTACGAAACCATCTGCATCTTTGGCGCGTTTGATTCCCTCATAACTGACCAAGGCCGTGAGTTCATTAACTTTGCGCTTGATATTCTCACCGACCGTTTCAATATCAACCATCGCATTTCTTCGGCCTACCACCCTGAGACGAACGGCCAACGGGAGAGGGACAATAGGACACTCAAAGACACTTTGGTAAAGATCACAGACAATGATGATTGGGATGAACTCTTGCCAGCAGCCCTGTTCGCCTACCGAACATCCGTTCACAAGTCTACACAGTTTTCACCCTTTTTGGCATTGTATGGTGAGCAGGCAAAACTACCATTTGACGTCACTGGTGATGCCAACGAGCAAGATCTGAACGAAGAAATCATGGACACTATGAAGGGGATTCACGAGGAAGTCAAGAACAAAATTGGTGAAAACATTTCAAGGGCGCAGAAGAAGCAGAAAGAGTACTATGACAGCAGGCGTGCATATGACCACGGGTTCCGCATCGGAGACAAAGTCTTAATCATCAATGCTGCACGAGTACACAGAATGGGAGGCAAGATGGCACCAAGATTCGTCGGGCCATATGAGGTCATAAGTGTGTTGCCGAAGGGTCGACTTCAACTGAAGAACACTAAAAGTGGGAAAATACTGAAGAATCTCTACAATATCAGCAACGTCAAATTGTTCCATGATCGTACACAGGACAACGCTGACCCCTCCCATGCTCCACAGGCTGACCCCTCCTATCATCCACAGGCTGACCCCTCCCATGCTCCACAGGCTGACCCCTCCTATCATCCACAGGCTGACCCCTCCCATGCTCCACAGGCTGACCCCTCCTATCATCCACAGGCTGACCCCTCCCATACTCCACAGGCTGACCCCTCCCATGCTCCACAGGCTGACCCCTCCTATCATCCACAGGCTGACCCCTCCTATCATCCACAGGCTGACCCCTCCCATGCTCCACAGGCTGACCCCTCCTATCATCCACAGGCTGACCCCTCTTGCCAGCCGCCATTGAGAATGAAGTTCCACCCCGTTGATGGTGCCTGGCAAAAGGATCGGGCCTCCAGTTTGAATTTCCCCAGACTTTTCAGGCGGCACCCCTCAAGGGAAAGTGTTGAAGTTGACATTACGGCTACACCTCTCGATAGCGTTAGCGTAAAAGGAGATGGGAATTGTTTTTTCCGGTCTGTGAGCTTTGTTGTTTTGGGGACTGAGTCGAAATATAAGGAATTCCGAAATATCATTTGCGATTGGATTGAAAAGAATGACAAACGCTTCTACGGAACGAGCGCACGTGAAAATTACGTCGCGACATCAAACATGAGAAACGACCGTACTTGGGCCACCGAGGTTGAGATATTTGCTGCAGCCACCCTCTTGGACACGCCCGTGTATGTGTTCACAAGAGAGGCTCCAGGCCGACAACCTAGGTGGCTGAAATACGGGCCAGTTTGGCAATCGGCCCCATTGAAAACAGACAGAGCAATTTATATAATGAATCTTGGACATCACTTTGCTCCTGTTTTTTGTGTCACTCCTTAGACCAGAACTGTTAGTCTTCTGCTGTTTTTGTTGTTTCAAGCGTCATGATTTGAGACACTGGTACTCAGTCTTGACTGTCTACTTGAAGTACGCTGAAAGCCAAAGGTGGCAACTAGTTTTCATGTCATGGACACTTACTTAATTTTGAAGAAATATTTTTCTATGGCGTTGTATAGAAAATATTAGATACTTGGTCTTTGATGTTATTCTCTAAATGCTATTTCCAGTTTAAAAAAATTGACAGGAAATGTGGACTTTCATGCATTCGATGACGTTTCATGCAAAGACAGTACGGTAGAAGTTTGTTTTGTACTTTGCTATTGTTATTATTTTGCTCATTTCAGGACAAGATGTGCGATTAACAATTTATTAATTTACATTTATGTTGCGTTATAAAGTGCACAGCGCTCTGGTTAACAATTTCTGTTGCAACTCTTTGCTATTCATTAACTGTTTCTTGTTTCATTTCTTGTTTCTTTGACACAGTTTGACTGGACATACCTTTTGAAATAAAGTTTTTCTTGTCAAAGAACGTAAATGTCTATTTCAGGTTTTGCTAGAGAGAGAGAGAGAGAGAGTGGGGGGGGGGGGGGGGGAGAGAGAGAGAGAGAGAGAGAGAGAATATTGATTGACTTATTTATTTATTGTTTGAAATTCTAGTAATAATGTTTAGTATTCGGTACAACCATCTCATAAACAAAAACAAAAAAAAAAGAACCAATGCAAAAAAACAACTGAAAGAAACAAGAACCAACAACCAAACAAATATATCTCACACACACAAAAATAACAACAAGCACATAAATCGGGAAAAAAAAAGAAAAAAAAATGTTCCTATGGCCCTGTGCTTTTGGGGACAATAAAGTTTTGTAACAATAAAGTTAAAAATAAATACTGACATAGCTCTACATTGGTTAGAAAAGAGGGGGACCAGTTCGAGAGGGGGCCTATTTTGGATGCGAGGGGGGACCAAAATCGCCCAGGGGGACCAGTCGAAAACGAGGCTGGATGTCTAAGGGGGGGACCATTATAGAGCAGTTTTTGCCACGAATTGGTCCCCCGGGGGACTACTTCAGAGGGGGGACCGGACCGGATGCTACACCGGTAAAGACACCGACGCTAATTTGGAACGATGCAGAAAACGCGTGTGCTGCAGCTGGAGACAGTCTGGCTGTCCTGGATCCCATAGAAAGACTGGACTTTCTCTATAACTTCTTCAACAGAAACGAGTGTAAGTCGTTTATATCTTAATCTTCTCGCATCACGCATCACGCATACACACACACACACACACACACATATATATATATATATATATATATATATATATATATATATATATATATATATATATATATATATATATATAGGGGAAGTAAGTAAAGCTGAGAGCGCTCCCTAGATCTAGGAGGTGTGTGCTTTGTATGCCATTGGACAAGTCCGCCTTGCCCTATATTGGCTACAAGCCACAATGGGAGGTGGGGGGGGGGACCTACCATCCTACCGCTGAAACGTCTAACAGATCTAAGGGTATCTCACCATTCATAGTGCCCCCATTCCCCTCCCACCGGGAGGAAAATGGTCGGTACGACCAAGGCCATATGAATTGGTGATTTTAGCCGCTCACGACCATGGTTTCGGGTCAATGGGACCCTCATCAGGTGAGCATGCGGCGATACCCACGAAGGCTGCAACGTCCAACTAGCACTAAAAGGCTGCCCCAGAATAATCTGGTGCATCTCCAGTACTAGCAGACGTTGCTACCCTAAAGCTCTGCAAGAGGTTTCAGCGGAAAAAGACTAAATAATTTAGAAGGAGCAACTGCCTAGGTGTAATGTCATGTAATTACATTTAATATAGAATAGGAACAAAGGCGTTACTAAAGCCGAAAACATGCGCTCAATCAGGTCAATTTGAAAGTAGGGGAAGTAAGTAAAGCTGAGAGCGCTCCCTAGATCTAGGAGGTGTGTGCTTTGTATGCCATTGGACAAGTCCGCCTTGCCCTATATTGGCTACAAGCCACAGTGGAGGGGGGGGGGGATCTACCATCCTACCGCTGAAACGTCTAACAGATCTAAGGGTATCTCACCATTCATAGGGCCCCCATTCTAAGGGCAGCCTTTTAGTGCTGGTTGGACGCTGCAGCCCTCGTGGGTATCGCCGCATGCTCACCTGATGAAGGGTCCCATTGACCCGAAACCTGGTCGTGAGCGGCTAAAATCACCAATTCATATGGCCTTGGTTGTACCGACCATTTTCCTCCCGGTGGGAGGGGAATGGGGGCCCTATGAATGGTGAGATACCCTTAGATCTGTCAGACGTTTTCAGCGGTAGGATGGTAGATCCCCCCCCCCCCTCCACTGTGGCTTGTAGCCATATAGGGCAAGGCGGACTTGTCCACTGGCATACAAAGCACACATCTCCTAGATCTAGGGAGTACTCTCAGCTTTACTTACTTCGCCTACTTTCAAATTGACCTGATTGAGCGCATGTTTTCGGCTTTAGCGACGCCTTTGTTCCTTTTCTCTCTCTCTCTCTCGTCTCTCTTCTCTCTCTATATATATATATATATATATATATATATATATCTTTGAAGTGCTTGATGGTAGAGATTCCAATGGTAGAACTACCAAAAAGTAACCCTCCGACTTCCGAGCGAGTGAGCGGTAGCAAATAATGAAAATTAGAAGCTGAATGTGACGAAGAGTTTTTAAAACAAACAAACAAACAAACAAACAAACACACAAACTATAACTGTATTCGTCAAAGTGGCATGCAGTTGTGAGGGAAACATTTATATGCGTTAGACAGGTGTTATTTATTCTCTAGTGCCTTGTAGTGCCTCTGTTTTGGAAATGTTCAGCCCACAGAATTCGAAAATAAATGCAATTCCAAATTTGGAAGCTTAAAATTAATTTCTGAGCGGACCCTTCGCACCTCGTGATTGTAATGTGTTCATGTCCAGTGTGTGAGAAAATTCGTGTGATTCACGTGAGCGTGCGTTTTGGGTTCAGCTCGCGGCGCTTTGAGCCAGTCAAATGAATTAGGTAAAACGCCTACACAATACTCAGTTGTCACCATCATTATATTAGTTTTACAGTTAGTTCTTTAACTAACAACGGTCACAGTGGTTACTGTAAACAAAACTTCAATCAATCAATCAATCAATACATCTTTGTTAGGGGAGCCGGGGTGGCCGAATGGTGGAGTGTTGGACTTCTGATGCTCGGGTCGTGAGTTCGTATCCCGACTGGGGCCAAATATTTGTGCCGGCTTTTTCATCGTTGCCCCGTCTTTGATATCACCCGTATGTGGTGGAAAAGGACGTTAAACCCCCAAACACCCGACCCACATCTTTATTATCCCAGAGGGAAATTTGGGTGTGGTGGACAAATGAAAAACAATAACACACATCAAATAACAAATAAACATGAGATAATACATACGGTAATAAGCACTACAATTAAAATAGAGATTTCTATGAATGAAACATCACATAGAACAGTCTTGGTATTACGGTAGTTATAATCTAAAATACCTATTTAAGATTATCACACATTAATCACATTAAAAAAATCACAGACTTCATCCTCCACACCATAATTCATAAACCATTTAAACAAACCAGCAACAACAACAACAACAACAACCCTGTCATTGTCTCGATTCAGACGTGACGTCACATGAGTTCACTGTAGACACGACGAGTTTGAAAGATCCTTTATTTCACAAAAAAGCGTTTGACAAACAAATCTGACGTTCGCTACCGCGTAATGATACTGATAGACAGTCAGTGTCACTTTCCCCAATCGACAGGCATGCCCTACTTTTCTACACAGAGCACATCGCACTGCCAGTCGTGTCACCGGCCGCAAATCCATTCCCTCACTTGCGTCCTTTCGGGCAGAAATAATCAGGGCCCGTATGTAAAACTCGAGGTTAATTTAACCCACGGCTACGGGCCTGACCCAGACTAGGACAAAAGAAACCCAAAAAGCAAATTAAATATAAAAAAAGGAAGCGAAGAAAGAAAGACAAAAATCCTTCTATAATGGCATAGGCACCTTGCTGGAATGGACCCGCTTCCTGATTTAAAACAAAAAAACAACAACAACAAAATTGCCCAAGAGCTAGTTTAGTTCGAGGTTAGACTCTAACCCGGGGCTACACTCCCTAACCTCGACTTTTACATGCGGGCCCTGGGGAACAGTCTTGATCAACATATGAGCTCTCTCGCATCGTTCTCAGGCCGCGCAATTCAAATGCTAGCTCGCTGCACACAGAGCTTTCATTCTGGGTTCACACATGAACAGCGTAAACAAACTGCAAAAGTTTCTTCCGTTTTAGCTGCCAGTAACGAATGAGTTCTTGTCCACTGAGCTGTTTAGACTCTTACCTCTGTATCATACTTGCATTCAAAAGTGACCTGCGTCATTTCTTTTTTCTTGGACCTGGCCCCGTATGTAAAAGTCGAGGTTAATTTAACCCACGCCCACGGGCATAACCAAGACTAGGACAAAAGAAACCCCAAAGCAAAATTAAATTACAAAAAAAAGAAAGCGAAGAAAGGAAGAAAAATCCTTCTATAACGGCTCAGACACCTTCCTGGAATTGGCCCGCTTCATGATTTAAAACAAAAAACAACAGAAAATTTAACCCTAGAGCTAGTTTAGTTTGAGGTTAGACTCTAACCCGGAACTAAAAGCCCTAACCTCGACTATTACATATGGGCCCTGGTTGAGTAATGGGTGATTTATATGCCACTTGAAAAGTTTTGCACTGATTTGCTAGAAAATGATATATAGAACAGTGCGATGTGCATGGTGGGGTGAAGAATATCGTAAAAAGTATGTGCTCATGTACTGGCATTTAAAAGTGCATCCAAAATAATTTGCACAAGTTTTTTTTGCGATCACTTTATACGTGATCTGAACAAAATACAATTTCAACTCAAAAAGTGAACAAAACAGCAGTGCACCGGCGCGACCTTGACGGAATTCCGTAACTCGGCTGAGTTTTTTTTTTTTTTTTTTTTTGGGAGGGGGGAATCTCACCGCACTGTTTTTCCATGTTATTTTCGGACTAAAGCACTCACATTTAACTCGCTGCACTAGCGGGTGGTATAAACCCAGATGAATTTAGCAAAAGCATTGGTTTTTGGTGTGGGTTATTTTTTATTTTTATTTTATTTTATTTATTTTTTATTATTATTTTTTTTTGACTACATGTGTTCGCTGAACACAGCTCGCGGAGGTAGAGTTTCGCGGAGGCGGAGGTAGAGTTTCGCCTAAAATTGGTAGCTTCTGCTAACATAAGCTTGTCCTAGCCTACATTATTTTTACAAAGATCCGGTTCCAAGAGAGAATCGTCATATAACAAGGGCGACTTTGACATGACGTTTTTTGATCAAATCTCGAGAATATATCTCGTCTTCAATCGGTGCTTCGCCGTCCGTGGCCCAAGGTATGTCCTCTCGATTTGACCAAAAATTAATGTCATACAAAACTCGCAAATGCTAAATAACTACTATAATACGTTGCACTTGCAGTCTACAAGATCCAAAACGTTTACACGATCGGCATGAGCCGGCCGACAGGAATGTGGGACACACCGTTCCCTGGCGGAGTCCCGGACCACGTGTGGGTGAACGGACAACCAGTGGACTTCACGGCCACAGCCCCGTACTGGAAGCCTGGAGCTCCGGATAACAATCACAACCGGGATAACGTCGTCGTCATGAGACCGACGGCTGGCTTCGCACTGGACGACGTTCCATTCGACAACACTCGGCCTCGCTCTTACGTGTGTCATCGTGCGTACCGTGGATGAACAAACGTTATGCAAACATCAGAACCTCGCTTGTTTTAATGTTCCTCTCGAGAGAGCGAGAGAGCGTTGGACTCTCAATGCTCGGGTCGTGAGTTCGAATCCCGTCTGGAGCCACATCTTTGTGCTGGCCTTTTTGTCGTCGCCCCGTCTTTTCTAGCATCCTTACATGGTGGAAAACGACGTTAAACTCCCAAACACCCTCCCCCCCCCCCCTCTCTCTCTCTCTCTCTCTCTCTCTCGGGGAGGTGGGGTGGCCGAATGGTAGAGCGTTGGATTTCTAATGCTCGGGTCGTGAGTTCGTATCCCAGCTGGAGCCAAATATTTGTGCTGGCTTTTTCATCGTTGCCCCGTCTTTGATATCACCCGTATGTGGTGGAAAAGGACGTTAAACCCCGAACCCCTCCCCCCCACCCCACCCACCACCACTCTCTCTCTCTCTCTCTCTCTTAGAATTGATGTATTCCATTTGTTTCACTAAATCGGGAAGCCGGGTTGGCTGAATGGTAGAGCGAGTTCAAATCCCGGCTCCGGTCAAATATTCTGCTGGCCTTTTTCTCGTTGCCCCCGTCTTTAATATCACCCTTTCGTGGTGGAAAAGGACGTTAAACTCCCAAACACCACCCACCCTGTTTCGCTAAATCGTGTTCACGTAGATCTTTGCACAGACAGCTTTGTAATTTGGGCCTCCATCTCTTTCTCTCTTAGTTGGTAATGATGTATTTCATTTCACGATTGTTTAACCAGATCGTGTTCATGTATATCTTTAGCAAGGACCGCTTTGTAGTCCCCCCCCCCCTCTCTCTCTCTCTCTCTCTCAGTTACTATGATGTATTTCATTTCACGATTGTTTAACCAGATCGTGTTCATGTATATCTTTAGCAAGGACCGCTTTGTAATCCCCTCCCCCCCTCTCTCTCTCTCTCTCTCCCTCTCTCTCTCTCTCAGTTACTATGATGTATTTCATTTCACGATTGTTTAACCAGATCGTGTTCATGTATATCTTTAGCAAGGACCGCTTTGTAATCCCCCCCCCCCCCCTCTCTCTCAGTTACTATGATGAATTTCATTTCAAGATTGTTTTACTAGATCGTGTTCATGTAGATCTTTGGCAAAGACAGGTTGGCAATCCCCCCCCCCCCCCCTTTTAGTATTTATGTATTTGATGATTATTTTACTAAATCTTGTTTATGTAGATCTTTAGCAAGGGGATTTGGCCCAGCGAGCCTGCACACACACACACACACACACACACACGCGCACACACACACACACACACACACACACACACACACACACACACACACACACACACACACACACACACACACACACACACACACACACACACACACACGTTTGCACATGACTGTACATTTCAGGCATATTCTGTGCATTTAGCAGATGTTAAATGTTAGCTCGTTGCTTATTCATTTGGGTTTAAGGACGAATCCAGTAAGAATATAAGGAACACAAATAATTTGACAAAAAAATCACAGCTTCGTACACTGGTGCTTAAATATTGCACAAGAATTATTTGTTATAGGTGTGTTAGAAAAGCAATTACATGTATATGTAAGATGGGGATATGGCGAAAAGCAATTATATGTAAGATGGGGATATGGCGAAAAGCAATTATATGTAAGATGGGGATATGGCGAAAAGCAATTATATGTAAGATGGGGACATGTCGAAAAGCAATTATAATTATGTAAGATGGGGACATGTCAAAAAGCAGTTATATGTAAGATGGGGACACAAGCAACGAAAAGCAATTATATGTAAGGGGGGGGGGGGATGTCAAAAAGCACTTTCAGTGTGTAAAATACGGACGTGTGGCACTTTGTGGTTCGAAAGAGTAGCACACAGCATAGAATGGTTTATTTAGATACAACGTGGTGCCAGACGCCTTCATGTGTCTGCTCTATATCGACAAGGGGAATAAACATCTGACTTGGCCATAATGTGTGTGTGTGTGTGTGTGTGTGTGTGTGTTGTGTGTGTGTGTGTGTGTGTGTGTGTGTGCGCGCTGAATTCGTAATCAGGATCACGGTGACAGACAAATTACTCTAATTATACAAATGACAAAAAAAAAAAAAAAAAAAATGCTCGCACTCACAAAATATGTAGGTGTGATATCGGATTTTTAAAATTCCTAAATGTGTCGTTGAAGCCGCTAGCGTTATCCTCCAAAACGGGGAGCAGCGGCAGCCGAATGGTAGAGCGTTGGGCTTACAATGCTCGGGTCGTGAGTTCGAATCCTTGCTGGGGCCAAATATTTCTGCCGGCCTTTTTATCGTTGCCCCGTCTTTGATATTACGCAGTGGAAAAGGACGCTAAACTCCCAGCCATCCATCGACCAAAACGTGCTACATCTCGAGTCCAATTACGGGACATGTCTTGGCTTCTACAAAGGTCGCCTTAACCGAAAGGAGAGAGAGAGAGAAAGAGGGAACAAATGCAAACACAGCGATATCTTGAGTAAATTTACAATAACATTCAGAGCGAGGAGGATCCTGTTCAATGAACAAACAAGGAAGGATCAGTCAACAATGCAATGCCAAGAGGGTGGGTGGGTGGGTGTTTGGGGGTTTAACGTCCTTTTCCACCACATAGGGTGATATCAAAGACGGGGCAACGATGAAAAAGCCAGCACAAATATTTGGCCCCAGCCGGGATCGAACTCACGACCCGAGCATTAGAAGTCCAACGCTCTACCATTCGACCACCCCGGCTCCCCGCAATGCCAAGAGAAAGGGTTTAAGCTATAAAAAAAAGAAGAAGGAGAACAAGAAGAAGAAGAAAAAAAAACTAATTAGAGAACAGTTCTTCTGATCTGAAATGGTGGAAAGACACACTGGGGCCATTAAAGACAAACACAGCACAACATGAGTCACCGATGAAAACCATGGAAACTAAGACTGACGCAATGAATGTTGCAATACGTTTACATTCAAGAATATGCCACCAACACTCCTTGCCTGGCTCTGTCATTGTTGCAACCTGCTTTTCTAAGCTGAACTTAGCAGAATGGCTATCCCAACTGTCCGAGCCACTTTCAGCCTAGTTGTGTTTCAGCTTTCTGTGTTGTCCGTTTTTGCCGTGTAAGTACAAATATGAACATTCCTTTTTCGATGTTTTCTTTCTTGTTTGTTTGTTTTTGTTGTTGTTGTTTTATGTGTGTTTGTTCATAGTTGTTGTTTTGTTGTTGGTGGTTTTTTTTATGTTTGGTTGGTTTTGGTTGTTATTGTTGTTGTCTATTTTTTGTTTTTATTTTTGTTTTTGTTTAGTTTTTTGTTTTTGTTAGCTTGGTTTTTTGTTTTGTTTTGTTTTGTTTTTGGGGAGGGGAGGAGGGTGTTTGTTGTTGGTTTTGTTTGTTGTGGTTGTTGTTTGGGTTTTATTTGTTTCTTGGTTTTTTGTTTGTTGGTTTCTTCTTGTTTGTTTGGGTTTTTTTTTTAGGGGGAAGGAGGAGGGGGGGGGGGGGGCGTGTCGATTTTCCT
Organism: Batillaria attramentaria; assembly: GCA_018292915.2. Lineage (NCBI taxonomy): Eukaryota > Metazoa > Mollusca > Gastropoda > Batillariidae > Batillaria > Batillaria attramentaria. The sequence continues at coordinate 124,480 of JACVVK020000116.1, read as the reverse complement.
GGTTGTCCGCGTTTTGTTATGTGAATACAAGTAAATATGCAATTATGAAACAAATGAACATGTTCTAGTTCATGTGTCTATCTTCGTAGTTAGCTTTGAAAACTAGACACCGTTCATTCAGGCCAGTCGTCGGGGGTTCTCTTTGGGTACTCTGCCTTTCTTAACCTCTGATTTGGAAATGTTCAGCTAACAAAATTTAAAAATAAATGTAAATCTAAATTCCGAAATTGGGTAAAACGCCTGCAAAATACTCTGTTATCATGAATCTTGCTTTTCTTTCTTTTGAAGATTATGTCCACTTTCCCAATATTCCTTTGTTGCTTGCGCGGCGTTAAGCTCTAAATAACTAACTAACTAACTTTGCCAATATTCCGTCTGGGTCGTTTCCAAATCTCGTTTAACTGTAGTTTTATAATAATAGAGGTTTGACAAGGACATTGTACTAACGATCTGTTACTATGTGTGCAAAAACATTTAGCAGAAACAACTCTACCATGTGGCTTCGTGACGCCTCTTACGATGACGTCATCTCTGTGGACGCAGACAATGCATCGCTTTCAGTCGAGACAAAACAGCAGTGTGCCATGTCATGTCAAGTGAACAAGTGGTGCAACTCCTTCTTCTACAATTCCGTCAGCAAGCAGTGTCGGCTTCAGCGCTATGTCTTCGTGTCCGCTTTCTACGGCACAGTCAACGACACCGGGTCTCGTTACTACAGACTGATGTCAGGTATAGTTTTCACTTTTCAGTGCTACACTCTTTTCACACGAAAGCCTGAAACCGTCGGGCCGTTGAGGGTGGGTGTTTGGGGGTTTTAACGTCCTTTTCCACCACATACGGGTGATATCAAAGACGGGGAAACGATGCAAAAGCCAGCACAAATATTTGGCCCCAGCCGGGATACGAACTCACTACCCGAGCATTAGAAGTTCAACGCTCTACCATTCGGCCACCCCGGCTCGGGCCTTTGGAGGTCTTGTTTACACGGCCAGGAAACGTAGCAGTGTAATTAATGCATTAAGAGCGCTACTTAGATCTATATTCTTTCGAACGAACAACTGCACCCACAAACGTAGCTGAATAGTTGTCTCTGGGCGGTGGACCATGCCTAATTTTATCGTGCTCACCCCGTTTTGTCTTCTCTGTGTCAGATTTGTTGTTCTATTTCATTTTAAAGGATCATGTCCCCTGGAAGAGGGTTACATCATTGACCGTTTGACCAGCATGTGCTACAGGCCGGTGAAGGAGCCAAAACTGGTTTGGAACGATACAGAAAACGCGTGTGCTGCAGCTGGAGACAGTCTGGCTGTCCTGGACCCCATAGAAAGACTGGACTTTCTCTACAATTTCTTCAACAGAAACGAGTGTAAGTCATTTGATAACTTAATTTGCTCGCACCTCGTACGCGACCCTGAAGTGCACTTTGGCACAACTACCGATCTTAATAAGAAGCGGCATTACGACTATGAGGTTCTGTAAGCAAGCTAGCGGTAGCGGGTTATGAAAATCTCGGGCTAAATGTGTAAAAGACATATTTAATAATAATAATAATAATAATGAGTATTGTATAGGCGCTTTACCCAATTTCATGCAGCGGCTGCAAAGCGCCGCGAGCTGATCCCAACACGCACGCTCACGTGAATCACACGCATTCTTTCTCACACTGGACATAAACACATTACAATCACGTGGTGAGAAGGGTCAGCTTAGCTATTTAAATTTCGGAATTTAGAATTGCTTTTATTTTTCAAATTTGGTGGGCTGAACATTTCCAAAGCAGAGGGGGAGGAAGCCGGAGTACCCGGAGAGAACCCCCGACGATCGGCCCGAATGAACGGTGCCACATACGAGAAGGAAAAATTCTTTGCCCCGGGTGGGACTCGAACCCTTGATCTCTCGCATTGGTGACAAGTCTCTTAACCACTAGACCACCGACCGCCCCTTTCTCCATCTCTTTAGAACTGGAGTAGTTTAGGTGGCACGCGTACGGTACTGCGCGAAACATTTGTAAGCTTTGAATGGGCTTTATTGAGTCTAGTTTTACAGCGTGCACTACACACCGCAGCCTGATCAACTCGCATTGCGCTAAAAAGTGTTTCCCACAGACGCCGCCAATGTTGGGCCAGTGGTCTTCCCAAAGGCTGTCTTAGAGCTCGGTAAACTTGTAATGTTGCCATCGCCCTCATATGAACTGTACTCCCTGCTCGAATTACATGTAGCACGCATCGAGTACAGCCGCGGCCATTATGATTCGTCTGCAACTCACAAACTGGTGACGTCCCTTCAGACGGTCACCCGTATGTTCCTGTCAACATTGGATTTCACCATGTCGTCAGTTAGTATTACTCCTGCGTTAGCTGTGCCAGTACTTCACACTCGTACTAGGCAAGAAAATCGCAAAATTGTCGTAGGGTGTTCCGAGAGGCACGCTGCCGTAAGTAGGTCAGATTGACAGCATGGGCCTGGCACTGACCTGTGACTACACAGCTGTAGGAGTGTTCACGCAGACAGGTTCTTAGTTAAATTTGCTGACGATAGTGCCTTGCTTTCACTTCTTTTTGGCTCAGAACAAGAACACTGCCCAGCACTACGTGATTTTGTAGAGTGGTGCGACAACTCATATCTACAACTTAATATTAACAAGACCAAGGAGTTAGTAACTGACTTCAGGAAACATACCAGCAGTCCTGTCAAAACAATCATTAATGATAGAAAAGTCGAAATAGTCACCAAGTACAAATACCTAGGCACGGTGTTCGATGAGCAACTCAGATGGGACGATAACACTGAAGCAATTGTTAAGAAATGTCAGCAGCGTCTGTACTTTCTGAGAAAATTAAATTCTTTTTCGGTTGATAGAACTATTTTTAACCTGTTCTATAAGTCGTTTATTGAAAGTGTTTTATGTTTTTCATTCATTTGCTGGTATTTTAACCTCAGTGTTAAAAACAGGAACAGCCTGCAGAAGATTGTTTATGTTAGTTCGAAGATAATTGGAGAGACACAGAGAGATATCACCCTGTTCTGCAAGCAGCAAATAAAAAGAAAGGCACGTTGTATTTTGTCACGCGAGAACCATGCATTGTTTCCCCTTTTTAAAACCCTCCCGTCTGGCCGGCGTTTTAGATGCCCTGCATGCAAAACCAATCGCAGAAAGCATTCCTTTATTCCCACGGCTGTTTCATTTCTTAATGAGTTGTGAAGTGTAGGAGGTTGTCTTGTGTCTGTGGGTGGGTATGCATATGTGTGTGTGTGTGTGTGTGTGTGTGTGTGTGTGTGTGTGTGTGTGTGTGTGTGTGATATTTATATCTTATATTTTAGTAGTATGTTTTTAATTTCTCAGTGCTGCTGGATGGTTGTATTGGGATGACGGTGATATATATACATGTGATTTGTTATGACATGATGTGATGAGACATGTTACGTGTGTTAGAAATCTTAAGCTGGGTAAATTTTTAATGTTGATGTTTGATGTTTATCATTAGTCATTGCCCGTCCGGTTATCGGCTACCTTTTAATTGAACGAAAGGGACAAATAAAGTATTTTTGAATTGAATTGAAAAAAAAAAAAACCACGAGACTGGACCAGAATGCCATGCCAACACGCATCGTGTACGTGTTTACAGTTGTAGGGTGATTAGGTGTCACGTGATACCAATGACCGTAAATGGCTCTAAACATTCACTGTAACGCATAGTAACCGATAGACGTGCATTATGACTCATATTTTACGTCGGCCCGGAATGGGCTCAGATTTTGCTCACATCTGAATGAGACTATAATTATTCTTGTCACCACAATAAGCTTAGGTCGATTTGTGAGCTTAAACAAGCTGCGGTATGTATCTTGAAGTATTCAGTCCCTTTGAGTACCACTTTTCACTGCTGCAATCACTACTTGCTATTTTGTTGTTGTTGTTGTTGTTGTTGTTGTTGTTGTTGTTGTTGTACAGGTTAGTTCTTAGCGTAGCAAAGGTCACACTGGTTCCTGTAGCCAGTTTGATTTTATAATTGTGTTAGCCAAGTTCTTTATATACAAATGGAAATTGGAAAAAAAAAGATAACCTGACTTCACACTCTTTAAGAAAATGTTGAGGGAAAGATATGAATTAGAAAAGTATATTGCAAGCATATAATTACGAAAAAAATGGATTAACCATGTTACTATGCTGGAGTAACTGGAACGTGATAGAACGCGTGGGTGCATGTTTTTTTTTAATGTTTGTTTGTTGTTGTTTTTTGCAAACGCATATAAGGAAGCTGGCATATATGTATGTTTATATGTATGGTATGCACGTATGTATGTGTTTGTATGTGAGTGTATATATGTAAAAACTGTTACAAAAACAAGAGAAAAACAAAACTTTGTAAACCAACAAGAACAAAACACACACACACACACACACACACACACACACACACACACACACACACACACACACACACTGGCACTGGCATTGTCTCTGTACACGTTTGCAGTCTACAAAAACACGGGCAACTACCTGATCGGCATGAGCCGCCCAACAGGAATGTGGGACACACCGTTCCCTGGCGGCGTCCCGGACCACGTGTGGGTGAACGGACTACCAGTGGACTTCACGGCCACAGCCCCGTACTGGATGCCTGGTGCTCCGCAAAACAAAAACGGCAGGGGTAACGTCGTCGTCATGAAATCTGCTGCTGGCTTCCTACTGGACGACACTCCAGGAGCCAACACACGTGCGCGACCTTACATGTGTCATCGTGTGTACCACGGATGAACACACGTTAATAAAATAGAACCAACATCTGGCGTGCTCTTTTCGTTGTTACCCCCCCCCCCCCCCCCGAACACTCCCAACAGAATAAAACAGAAAACCAGAAACCTCAGTGAAGCTCAAAATGCGCCCTTTTCTCTCCCCCCCCCCCCCCTCTCTCTCTCTCTCTCCCGGGGATCCGGGGTGGTCGAATGGTAGAGCCTTGGACTTCTAATGCTCGGGTTGTGAGTTCGATCCCGGCTGGGGCCAAATATTTGTGCTGGCTTTTTCATCGTTGCCCCGTCTTTGATATCACCTTATGTGGTGGAAAAGGACGTTAAATCCCCCAAACACGCACCCACCCTCTCTCTCTCTCTCTCTAAAAATCTTTTTCTCTTAAGTAAACTTAACCGCATAGTTAGCCACGACAGTTGCAAAGTTTTCTTTCACGCACATATAAAAAGTCATATAGATTACGCCTCCAACCTCTGGGACAAATGTGGTGATGTTCACTTGAAAAAGATAAATTCTCTCTATAAACGTGGTATAAAGCTTTTAGATCATGGGCCTCTACCCACAGAAGAAAAACTTAGAGCGCTCGAACTCCTCCCCCTTACCAAGCATCTTGAGTTCAACCGGTGTGTTTTCATGCACAAGATAGTCCACTGTAAGGCTCCTCCATATCTGACCACGTTCTTTCAACCAAGTCAGCGACACAACGCAAGAAATGGCCTGTTCTAATTACCATTACCTAGATTGGACATTTTTAAAACAAGACTCTCATTCTCTGGGTCACTCTCATGGAACCAGTTGCCAGCATACTTAAAATGTACCCCGGAGCTTCATTCATTTTAAAGTCAACTTCTCAGATACTTACGTCAGTCATAGGTCCATGAACAATATCCGAACCTTGCAAAATTACTCGTTATCAGATGGCACTATGACATGTTACCTTTTTACAAGTTATGTTGTATACTACAATTACAAACACCATGCTATCTACTTTTTCACCTATTTTCCGATGTGTTTCCTCAGAATTTCTTGCGCTTCTTTCTATCTTTGCATGTTTATTATTATTTTTTGTGTGTGCTATTTTCTTATTAGATTTACTCCTTTTGTGCCTGGCATACTTTTTGTCATGTTAGCCTTTATTTTTTAGTGTTTCTAGATTAGCAGGACAGCTTGTAAGATAGGCAGACCATGCCTACAAGTCTTTATCCTGAAATAAACGTTTCAGTCAGTCAGTCAGTCATTCAGTCTCTCTCTCTCTCTCTCTCTCTCTCTAGCGGTTCATAGAAATGGAAAACGCAACGCGACAAGAACACACACACACACACACACACACACACACACACACACACACACACACACACACACACACACACACGCGCGCGCGCGCGCTTACCTGTAAATCGCCTTATAAAAAGATATTCATAGCTTTTGTGTACATTTGTGCTGCAACATCTGCACAAACATTAGAGGAAAGACACCGGTGTGTTAGAAGCGCCTATGATAGTATAAATTGTGAAGCCATGCCGCTTGTCTGCTCTACATGCTGTGAGTGAATAAACGTTATATTGGTCATAATGTGTGTGTTTGTGTGTGTGTGTGAAAGGGGTGGTGCTGCGAGATACGGTGGTTAAACCACTCTAATGTACACACACACACACACACACACACACACACACACACACACACACACGTCTCACTACTCCCGCCAAAAAGAACGTAGCAAATGAAACTAAGAGCTCAGTCACATACAAACAAAACGTGCTTCTGTGACTTTTTTTCCCAGGTCCTCATATTTTGCCGTCGCCATTGATACCCTCCAATGCCTTGCCTTACACATGGACCTTGGCTTCTAGAAATGTAAACACAGGAGTTTTGATCAAGGCAAATGCGAGGAGGATTCTGCTCGACAGGCAAACAAGGAAACGCCAGCACACACATAGATGCTAAGAGAAGAAGCTGAAAAACAAACTAAATGTTTAAAAAATGGTTGTCTGTTTTGTTTTGTCTTGTTTTAGCCGGCCCTCCTTGCTCTATACACTTTGCGTGAGTAACTGATGCCGGTGCAGTGCGCGTATGTTGATATTAGCATGACCAGCATGAGAGAATTGATTTCAAACGTTGTCTTACAAACATTTCTTATCGAATAAATGTTGGGCAGACAACCTAAGATCACTGAAGACAAAAAAAGGACTGCACATGATTCATGAATTGCCGATGAAAACCACGGGAACTACCTGACCCAGTAAATGTCGCAATACCTACCAACATCAAGTACAAAATTATGACGAATTGTGTTGTTTTGTTATTGTGTTGTGCTTGTTTGCCTTTCTTGTGTGTCTGTATTTTGTTCGTTTAATTTTAGGGTTTGTTTCTTTGATTTCCTTATGTGTTTGTCTGTTTGACATTAATTTTCGTTTTGTTTTGCTTTGCTTTGTTTTTTGTTGTTTCTGTTTCTCTTTGTTAAAGAGGAAAGGCAGTCAAAAATGGACGTGTCTAAATCTGTTCCTGAACAGACAGTGTCTGAGGTCCGTCTGCACTGTCTGCCACAAACGAGGTCACACGATTTTGGTCACAAAATTCGCACACATAGAGCCAGCCCAGCCTTTGTCTGCTATACATTTTTGCAGGAACAATGATTCAACACGGGTTTGATCGTGACGCCTCTCTCGTTGTTTGCAGTGAAGACAGAACCGAATGCGTACATTTTCGGTCTCTCTTTTTTTTTTTTTTGGTACATCGGTAAGCGGTTTGTGTGTGTGTGTGTGTGTGTGTGTGTGTGTGTGTGTGTGTGTGTGTGTGTGTGTGTGTGTTTTCTTTTGTTTGTTTGTTTGGTTTTGTTTTGGTTTTGTTGTTTTTTGAGGGGGTGGGGTGGGGTGATTTACACTTCCAGCGTACATTCGCACTTACAAGCAGAACAAGCAGACACGTTACCAAGTCAAGCCAAGTCACACAGGTGTGAAGCCTCGGGCGGCGAGCCGTGGCTTATTTTATTGTTTCTTTGCACCATTTTGTACTCTCTGTTCTCTGTGCCAGATGCCTGGGTTTTATGCAGCATCACGTCCCCTGGAGGAGGGTACATAGTTGACTAACAGCACGTGCTTCAGGCCGGCAAAGACGCCGAAGCTGATTTGGAACTATGCAGAGAGCGCGTGTGTTGCGGCTGGAGGCAGTCTGGCTGTCCTGAACCCCCTTGAAACACTGGACTTTGAAAGACAAAATCTTCCGATGGAACAAATGTAAGTTAGTTTACATCTTAACTTGCTCGCAGCGCGAAGTACATGACTGTGCATTTGAAGTGCCGGTCGTACAATAGTAAAAGGTGACTTTCTAAACTCTGAGATGCTGCTAGAGTTAGTGAGTTATGAGAAAGAAAAATCTGAATGTCAGGAAGAATTACTTGCACACATGTCAAAAACAACAACAACAACAACTGAAGTTCTCTGGGTGGCATGCGATCAGTAGGAAGTATTGTTAAAAAAAAAACTTTAGATAATTATGCTTTATAATTATAGTAAGCCACACATGTGCATTGTCAAAAGATATTTGAAACAGTGACAGGTACTACGCAAGTGTGACTTCCTTGAGGGGGCAATTACGACATATCAGAGCAAATTTTGTGATCATCTTGTCATTCTATCTTCATACATTTACAATCCTCACGTGGACATATAAATTATCCCCCTTAAAGATTTTAGTTGATGATGATGATGATGATGGAGACTTGATATAGCGCACGGCTCCACCCTAACTGAGTGCTCACGGCGCTTAAGGAGAGGTTTTGAAAGGAAAGGTAGTGAAAAAAAAGAAGCTGCAGATGATTACTGGCGTGAGGTACTGAAGAGATGAGTCTTCAGGTGCTTCCGGAATGCGGTAATGCTGACTGCCTTCTTCACTGTCTCAGGGAGAGAGTTCCACAATTTCGGCGCTGATTTTTGAAGGGCCGTGCACCATGCCTCTTCTTACTGGTGTCGTCACTTGAAAGGAGCCGCAGACGGAGAGAACTTGCAGACCGCAAGTTGCACGCTGGCTGGTACACAGTTACGTCAAAACCTTTCCGTCGTCGGTTGTAGCAAAGAACTGATATCTCAAAATTAATGAGGTTAACATTTATCTCAGGCCCTCATTGGATCTCGGACATGTTAATATGATTACTGATTTTATCAATAAAAACAACACGGAACAAACAAACTGAAACAACCGTGCTCTCTCTGTTTAACTTGACAGTGTGGACACAGTGGTGTCAGTCTTACTGTTTTCCTTTTTTCTCTCCCTCCCCCTACCCTTCACCCTGAACATGCTCCAGAAGGCTTCCCTGTAGCGAGACCCCATGCGGAAGTAAATGAAGAAGTTGACGGAGGCGTTTGTACAGCCCAGAATCTCGGCCACTGAGATTGCCAGCTGGAAAGTGTTATGCAGACGATAGCCGATGCTCAGTTCTGGGACAAAAGCGCAGACGAACCCGAAGATGAACTTCGGGATGTAGCAGACGACAAACAGCAATGACGTCACGACCAGCATCCTGGTCAGCGCCACCTCGCGGGCTGATGACGTGTTCGATGACGTCTCAGCTCTCCACGTCACCACCTGGAAGCGTAAAGTGCACGAAAATCCTCGCTACAATTCCTGCTCAGCAGGGCATATGAATTTGGTGCCTCAGCAACTGTAAATGAGTGGTTTTCAAGTTCCCGAATGCGGATAAATCAGGTCGTAACTGGTCATGATTATTATTTCAAAGGGCGAATCTGTGCTCTTTGAACTGTTTGATATGTCTGGTCATTACGTCTTGGGTCTATTGTCAGACAGTTCTCTACCTTCTGCATTGGGTAATGGAGTGGGTAAGGAAATACGTTCTAAAGGCAGAGAGTTCTCTCCCACCTGCAGTCAGTAACAGAGTATGTCTTAAAGGCAGAGAGTTCTCTGCAGTGTGTAATGGTGTACTTTCAAGTACAGAGACCTCTCGTCCTTCTACAGTGAGCAATACAGACCACGCCCGCCGTAGAAGGGAGAAAACTCTCTGCCTGTGGTCAAGAGGAAGCCGAGTAGAGACGTACCTGTCGGAGTTTGACAATAGTGACGGCAGTGCTTACGGTAACGACAGCGGTGAAGAAACCAATGAGGACTATCCCATACATAACGCTGTCCACCTGATTCACCAGCTCCGGGTTTTCCCGATAGAACTCTGACGTCTGCACCGTCTGAAGCGTAGTGCTGTTGGTATGTGGGTCAAACAGGCAGATGACGTCATACCTGAAGGCAACCACGAAGTAGCAGCCGACAAGGACGAGAAAAGCAGCGATGATCATGGCGGCCATGGTGCTGGTGGACAGCACGGATCTGGAGCGGAGGGGAAAGAGGATGCAGAAACAGCGCTCACTGGCAATGATGGCTGACATGAACATGGAGGCCCAGGCAAATCCGTGTAGACCCACCATCTTGTTGTTGATCATGAACTGGAAAATGGGACCGAATCTGAAAAAAAGGATGCCATTTAACCTGATTTAGTTCTTTGGCCTTTTGGGGCGCGGGAAAGAAGGGAAGGGGTGGGGGTGGTGTGGGGGTCGCGCATCATTGATTTAATAATAATAATGATAATAAACTGTACATATGTAGCGCAAATATTCTCACAAAGTGACTCAGTGCGCGCACTCCCGCACTCATACCAACAAATATGCACACACACACACCACACACACACACACACACACACATTCGCACTCAACATGTAAAACGCGGGCATTTTTCTGCAGCCTGAGCACAAATTGTACCAGTAAGATGCGGTCTACTTGTATAACTCGTTTGTTTGTAACTTTCTTGTTTCAAGACTATACTTAATAAAATGTTTAGGATATCAGTGACACGTTTTGGGGGGCTTAAATGATGTAAAACACACACAATTTGTGTACAGTACAGTTTTACATACTGCACAAATTGTACATGTAAGATGCGGGCTAGATTGCATAACTTCTTTGTTTGTGAATTTTATGTTTCAAAACATTTGTATCTAGACTGTGTGAGTATACGTGAAATGTCTGTTGGCATAAAAAAAGCAGAAACATCCATACAGTGAGGTACATTACAATTTAAAAGATAAGCTCAAATTGTACATGTAAGATGCGGGCATTTGATGAGCACAAATTGTACCTGTAAGATGCGGGCATACGATGAGCACAAATTGTACATGTAAAATGCAGTCATATGATGAGCACAAATTGTACATGTAAAATGCAGTCATACCATAAGCACAAATTGTACATGTAAAACGCAGTCATGCATAAAGCGCAAATTTCATTTGTAAATCGTGGGCATGTCTGAAGAGCACACAAGATGTCTAGATGTAAAATGCGGGGGGTTGCCACAACTGGAACGGAAAAATGGCACACAGCAACGCATTGTTGATTTAGATGAAATGAAACTCAGAAATGGATACTCTCTCTCTCTCTCTGGGAGCTGGAATAGCAGAATAGTATAGCGTTGGACTCTCAATGCTCGGGTTGTGAGTTCGAATCCCGGCTTGGGCCAAATATTTCTGCTGGCCTTTTTCTCGTTGCCCTGTCTTTGATATCAAACTGGTGGAAAAGGACGCTAAACTCCCAAACACCCCAACTCTCTCTCTCTCTCCCTCTCTCAACGGTTTTACCTCGATCAGGTAAGTAACAACACGACCAATTTCTGCCGTCACTAGGTATGAAGACTCGATTTGCAGTAGCAGTCTATTACTGGATAATTAGCACCCCCACCCCTCCCCTCCCGGAACGGCGCCAGTAAGTGGACACATACCTATGTTTCACATGGTGTCTTTGTGGATGGTTATGTCCGCGCTGTAGTATATTTCTTATTTAAGCACATGTTTGAAGGGTAACTGGGGTACTTTTGTTAACTTGAGACTTCTGTGTTAGTCATTTGTCAAAGTAGCTAAGTAATTAAGTCTTTAGTAACTGCGTGTGAATTCAGTGTATTGATTGAGTGAGTGTTTAGTTGTCTGATTCTATTTGTGTATAAAGGTCAAAAAGGAACCGCTATTTACCTGTGTGTAGGAAAGGGAGTGAATGACGTTTTGCATGCGTGCCTTTCTGACTGTCTGTGATGTGAAAGGGGAGTGAAAGTTGTGAGACCACCTTACGTAGTTACGGGGGGGGGGGGGGGGGGGGAGGAGGCGGGGGGGGGGGGGGGGGGGGGGGAGAGGCGGGGGGGGGGGGGAGAGGAGGGTAGAGACGGGGGGGGGGTGAATGTGTGACAGTAGAAGGTGGCCACGCTAACGTTTTAAGCGTTAACTATAAAACTGATTAAGCAGCTGAGTTCACCATAGGCAACCTCAGAGGGAGAGAGAGGGTGGGGGTGGGGGGCATTCTCGTCACTAACCCTAGTCACGTGGCTAAGAGGTCGGGGTCGTACCTTTAGCCACAGGTCCAAACTATGTGTTCCTGGGTGAGTGAAAACTGTGATAGCGAGAGGTTAGTAATTGTAACCGTTATGTGCCTATACCCCATAACATTGGGGGCAAATTACTTTCCGCGGATGGCGAGTGGCGCTAAAAATGGCTAGAGGCTAAAAATCGTTTTCGCTGAAATAACCTTGGTTTCGACTTTATCACCAGAGACCACGCCACTATCTCTCCATGTATGTCGTGGACAACCGAGACAAAAAAAAAAAAGAATGGCTGTGAAGGCTTGCCTGTCAGCCTCCAGCCAGTCTGGGACCTGAGAGACAGACACTCACTGAAGACCGCAGACTTCCTCAGGCCACACCAAGCACTTGCCGATAGGCCAGTGAGAATCCTGGCCGACGCAATCGTCAGATCAGATCTGACAAAATGGTTGTACATGTACATTAATACCTAAGAGCGAAAGGACACCCCAGTGATGATCCAAAGGCTAAAGCACGGATGACAGAACAGACTGAGGCACTGAAAAACAACTCAGACCAGACATCTGAAACCTAAGCAGAGAACCTCTGACGTTGCCCAAAGCAAAGCAAAACAGTCAAGAAAACCTCACAATCTTCAAATTTGTACATGAGTTTATAATAAACAGCCAGCGCTTTACCATACAGTAATGAGTAGTTTAAGCACTTACTGTGCCGCGGGCAGTCTGTCGGCTGCGCCAACCGAACCAATTCCCCCTCCCCTGACCTTGCCTTCCCCTCCCTCTCTCTTCTTCTCACTTTCTCCTCTTCTTACTTTCCCTCCTCCCCTCTCCTGTCTTTTCACTGTTATTATTACGCTGTACGCTGTGACAGTATCGCCGTAATACTGACGTTGTGAGTGTTCACAGGCGGAGGCTATATATATAGGCTTCTGGCCTCTTGCCATCACCTAAATATTTGTTTGTGTAACTGACCTGACCAGCGAAATAAAACCATGTTTAAATCAAAGCAAAACAGCCCTTATCTACCTCAAAGACACTCGCCAAGCCAAGCAGCCAAAGACACATGCCAGGAACAACTTGTCCTTAAGGGCTAAAAACCATAGGACGTGAAGCAAGCTAATGATGACGACAAAACAAAAATGGTGGCAGTTTTGCTTCCCTCCCGAACTGCAGTTTAAGTTTTGGTGAAAATTGAGTAATATTTGCATCGTCGGTGACGTATACAAGAAATGTTTGCATCTTCTACAGTGATGTGGTATGTGATTGTAAGATTGCTGTCTTTACTTAGTGTAATCATGAGTAGAATGATACCACACTATCATCTCACTGCCTGACTACATGTAGGATGATTTCTTTTTCCTTTTGTATGTGTCCGTTCAAACAACATTTACCTCTGAGATTTCTAGCATGGCTACAGAGGGTGTATAACGCGTCGGATCTCGGCTGGCGACGCTACGTCTGGCAGTTTGAGTCTAATACCCTAGCACATTTAGCATTTCGTCTGTCTATGTAGATTGTGTCGCCGGTCTGCTGCACGTTTGTTTACCGCCGGTACTATTTTTTAGACACCACGTGATGTGTCACGTTGTCAATACGCAATCAAACATGGCGAGGAAAAATCGTCCGCTAGCCTCTCGAATGGAACGAAACCCTTGCTGCGACTTATTCACATGCACAGTCAGTGTTACTGCCAGAGTATGCTTGCCGCCGTAAACGCTACGTTATTCTTGACCATTAAACTCCCAAACACCCACACACCCTTACTTTTGACCAAATTAGACTTTTTTGTGGTTTTACCATTGTTCTTAGTCGCCACAAATTTGCCATTCCTTACCGGTTCTGTAGAGGCATGGACGCCAAGCCAAGAGCTATCATTGGCTTGGTGCCCGAGTTATCTGGTCAGCATAAGGCGACCCATAATCCCTTTATCCGTCAAGGCCAAGTTACCAGCTTGTCACCTGGTCGCGTGAAGCGCGAGGACCACGTCAAGGAGAGTCCTCCAATTGTGTGAGGCACGTGCGATTGCCGGTTCAAAGTAGTGCGAGGACGGACTGAAGAGGTGAACCATGATAATCACGAACCCGCAATGACTGAAACAGAATGTTCTTAGCTGTGCCCCACACCCCCACCCAACACTGTTAAAGATCTAAGCTCCCAACAAAAAGCTTTCCGACGTGCGAAATTTTTTTACAGGGGGTGGGGGTGGGTGTTTGGGGATTTAACGTCCTTTTCCACCACATACGGGTGATATCAAAGACGGGGCAACGATGAAAAAGCCAGTACAAATATTTGGCCCCAGCCGGGATACGAACTCACGACCCGAGCATCATAAGTCCAACGCTCTACCATTCGGCCACCCCGGCTCCCCAACTCTGTCACACCCACGGTCAGTTGCAGAGTTCACACAGTGTCCAGAAACCGGCCGCGACAAAACCGTGCTGAAAAACTGCCCCCACTTCCTATTGGAGTCCGTCAATGCGTGCACATCTGAAAGTATAGTAGCACCCTTAGCCTTATTGCGGCAATTTTGAAAAAAATCCCCCCCCCCCTCCTCCTCAAGCAGCTGCGTCTACAGGACCGTACCCTCCTCATATCCATAAGAGTACGACCACCAGTGAAACGTTCGGACTATGACGTGTTGCTGAGACGTGGGAACGAGGACAGGCGGGTCATCGTAAATCTAATCAGACAATACTTAGGCTGCTGATCGTGCGACCAGGAATCATCCTTGTAAAGTGTGAGACAAATCAAAATTGTAATTCCTAAAGACATTACTGACTGTAGGATTTCCGCATCGGACTAAGGCTGGATTCCAGCTTTGCTATTTTTGTTTTATGTTACGCAGTATTCATATATGTTTGTAATCATTGTTTATGGGCGGATGCCTGAAGAGCATTAAATGTCTGAGTCTCTCTCTCTCTCTCTCGTGCACTCTCTCTCTCTCTCTCTCCCGTGGGATTAAGTCAAACCACTGTAGCATGCTGTGTCTTATCGTGGCAAGTTTTAAAAAATGCCCCCCCCCCTCCCCCCGGGTCATATACGAAATAGACGAAGACATCCCCACAAGATATACGATTGTTATTGTCAAAGTCAGGCACAATTGTGTCTTGTTCCGTTCGATTTTGGCATGGCAAATATGGTCTACGCAATCTGCACTGGTCAGTGGCTATTAACTGCACAAAAGAAACCAGATTAAGACCTACATCATTGTAGAATCTTACATAACATTTATCCCACGAACATTTTGCGGCAGAAAATGGGACTGAAAAACGCTAATAAATGTGATTTCTTTATTAATGAAGCTGATTCCGGGGCAGACGGCATTCAGTCCGTGTTGGTAACCCGGCACAGAAGTTTACTCAGTGTACGTAACCGACTAAAAGATGCTGAATCTGGTGCGGACATAATTATATTCCGTGTCGGTATCCCACTAATTGAAGATGAATCCAGTGCAGACATTCAGTCGGGTATCAACACGGACTGAATGTCTGCACCAGATTCAGCTTGATTTAGTGGGATACCCGTGTTGATACCCGACTAAATGAAGCTGATTCCGATGCAAACATTCATTGCGTGTTAACAGCCGACGAAATGAAGCTGATTCCCATGCAGACATACCCGACTAAATGAAGCTGATTCTGATGCAGTCATTCATTGCGTGTTGATACCTAGTAAATGAAGCTGAATCCGGTGCAGACCTTTATCCCGCGTCAGTATCCCACTAAATGAAGCTGAATCCGGCGCAGACATTCACTCCGTGTTCGTATCCCACTAAATGAAGCTGAATCCTGGGGCAGACATTCGCTCTGTGTTCAAATCCGACTAAATGAAGCTGAATCCGGTGCAGACCTTTATCCCGTGTCGGTATCCCACTAAATGCAGCTGATTCCGATGCAGAGATTCATTGCGTGTTGATACCCGACTAAATGAAACTGATTCCGATGCAGACATTCATTGCGTGTTAATGCCCGACTAAATGAAGCTGATTCCGATGCCGGCAGACATTTATAGCGTGTCCGACGATATCCGTATACACGAAGCTGATTCCGCCGATGCAGACATTCACTGCGTATTAATACCAGACTGAATGAAACTGGTTCCGAGGCTGACTCAGACTGACATTTATTCCGTGTTAATACACGTAAAACTAAATCTATTTTCAATGCTGGCATTTTTTTTTCCTGACCTAAATAAGTGTCCACGCGGCCGAAATAAATATCATCACCAAAAATAAGCTTCACTAAATGGGATCGGATGTATCGTAGACGCTGACTGAACACGTGCCTTGATGATGCTGAACTTGATCAGTTGACAAGGCTTTTACCGGGAATGCACGTCTGGGCTTGAGCGCTTTATATTTGACTGAACATGGCACTAGAGAACGGGTGAGCCGTATTCGCGCACACACGGCATTTCCCGTACCGTGAGTAATGCAATGCGACAAATCATGAATACAAGTAATGTGTGCCCTCTCGAATGTTTGGACCGGTTTTAAGAATTTCAATTGCTTGTTGATACCTGACTAAATGAAGCTGATTCCGATGCAGACATTCATTGCGTGTTAACAGCCGACGAAATGAAGCTGATTCCGATGTTGACAGTCATTGCGTGTTAACAGCCGACTAAATGAAGCTAATTCCGATGCAGACATTCATTGCGTGTTGATACCCGACTAAATGAGACTGATTCCGATGCAGACATTCATTGCGTGTTGATACCCGAGTAAATGAAGCTGAATCCGGTGCAGACATTCGCTCCGTGTTCGAATCCCACTAAATGAAGCTGAATCCGGTGCAGACCTTTATCCCGTGTCGGTACCCCACTTAATGAAGCTGAATCCGGCGCAGACATTCACTCCGTGGTCGTATCCCACTAAATGAAGCTGAATCCGGCGCAGACATTCACTCCGTGGTCGTATCCCACTAAATGAAGCTGAATCCGGCGCAGACATTCACTCCGTGGTCGTATCCCACTAAATGAAGCTGAATCCGGCGCAGACATTCACTCCGTGGTTCGTATCCCACTAAATGAAGCTGAATCCGGTTCAGACTTTTATCCCGTGTCGGTATCCCACTCATTGAAGCTGAATCCGGTGCAGACATTCGCTCCGTGTTCGAATCCCACTAAATGAAGCTGAATCCGGTGCAGACCTTTATCCGGTATCGGTATCCAACTAAATGCTGAAGCTGAATCTGGCGCAGACATTCGCTCCGTGTTCGAATCCCACTAATGAAGCTGAATCCGGTGCAGACCTTTATCCCGTGTCGGTATCCAACTAAATGAAGCTAAATCCGGTGCAGACATTCGCTCCGTGTTCGAATCCCACTAAATGAAGCTGAATCCGGTGCAGACCTTTATCCCGTATCAGTATCCAACTAAATGCTGAAGCTGAATCTGGCGCAGACATTCGCTCCGTGTTCGAATCCCACTAATGAAGCTGTATCCGGGGCAGACCTTTATCCCGTGTCGGTATCCAACTAAATGAAGCTGAATCCGGTGCAGACATTCACTCCGTGTTTATACCCGACTAAATGAAACTGATTCCGATGCAAACATTCATTGTTGCGTATTGATACCCGACTAAATGAAGCAGATTCCGATGTAGACATCCATTGCGTGGTGATACCCGACTAAATGAAGCTGAATCCGATGCAGACATTCATTGCGTGTTGATACCCGACTAAATGAAGCAGATTCCGATGCAGACATTCATTGCGTGTTGATACCCGACTAGATGAAGCCGATTCCGATGCAGACATTCATTGCGTGTTGATACCCGACTAAATGAAGCTGATTCCGATGCAGACATTCATTGCGTGTCGGTATCCCAATAAATGAAGCTGAATCCGGTGCAGACCTTTATCCCGTGTCGGCATCCCACTAAATGAAGCTGATTCCGATGCAGACATTCATTGCGTGTTGATACCCGATTAAATGAAGGTGATTCCGATGCAGATATTCATTGCGTGTTAATATCCGACTAAATGAAGCTGATTCCGATGCAAACATTCATTGCGTGTTGATACCAGACTAAATGAAGCTGATTCCGATGCCGACATCCACTGCGTGTTGATACCTGACTAAATGAAGCTGATTCCGAAGCAGACATTCATTGCGTGTTAACAGCCGACGAAATGAAGCTGATTCCGATGCAGACATTCATTGCGCGTTAACAGCCGACGAAATGAAGCTGATTCCGATGCAGACATTCATTGCGTGTTAACAGCCGACGAAATGATACCGATTCCGATGCAGACATTCAATGCGTCTTAATACCCGACTAAATGAAGCTGATTCCGATGCAAACATTCATTGCGTGTTGATACCCAGTAAATGAAGCTGAATCCAGTGCAGACCTTTATCCCGTGTCGGTATCCCACTAAATGAAGCTGAATCCGGTGCAGACCTTTATCCCGTGTCGGTATCCCACTAAATGAAGCTGAATCCGGCGCAGACATTCACTCCGCGTTCGTATCCCGCTAAATGAAGCTGAATCCGGCGCAGACATTCGCTCCGTGTTCGAATCCCAGTAAATGAAGCGGAATCCGGTGCAGACCTTCATCCCGTGTCGGTATTCCACTAAATGAAGCTGAATCCGGTGCAGACCTTTATCCCGTGTCGGTATACCACCAAATGAAGCTGAATCCGGTGCACACATTCACTCCGTGTTGATACCCGACTAAATGAAGCTGATTCCGATGCCGACATCCATTGCGTGTTGATACCCGACTAAATGAAGCCGATTCCGATGCAGACATTCATTGCGTGTTGATACCCGAATAAATGAAGCCGATTCCGATGCAGACATTCATTGCGTGTTGATACCCGACTAAATGAAGCTGATTCCGGTGCAGACATCCATTGCGTGTTGATACCCGACTAAATGAAGCCGATTCCGATTGAGACATCCATTGCGTGTTGATACCCGACTAAATGAAGCTGAATCCGATGCAGACATTCATTGCGTGTTGATACCCGACTAAATGAAGCTGATTCCGATACAGACATTGATTCCGTGTTAATACACGTAAAACTAAATCTATTTTCAATGCTGGCATTTTTTTCCTGTCCTAAATACGTGTTCACGCGGCCGGAATAAATATTATCAAAAATAAGCTTTACTAAATGGGATCGGATGTAACGTAGACACTGACACGTGCCTTGATGATGCTGAACTTGATCAGCTGACAAGGCTTTTACCGGGAATGCGCGTCTGGGCTTAAGCGCTTTATTTTTGACTGAACATGGCACTAGAGAACGTGTTAACAGCCGACGAAATGAAGCTGATTTCGATGCAGACATTCATTGCGTGTAATACCCGACTAAATGAAGCTGTTTCCGATGCAGACATTCATTGCGTGTTGATACCCAGTAAATTATGCTGAATCCGGTGCAGACCTTTATCCCGTGTCGGTATCCCACTAAATGAAGCTGAATCCGGCGCAGACATTCACTCCGTGTCGGCATCCCACTAAATGAAGCTGAATCCGGCGCAGACATTCGCTCCGTGTTCGATTCCCACTAAATGAAGCTGAATCAGGCGCAGACCTTTATTTCGTGTCAGTATCCCACTAAATGAAGCTGTATCCGGCGCAGACATTCGCTTCGTGTTCGAATCCCACTAAATGAAGCTGAATCTGGTGGACACCTTTATCCCGTGTCGGTATCCCACTAAATGAAACTGAATCCGGTGCAGACCTTTATCCCGTGTCGGTATCCCACTGGATGAAGCTGAATCTCGTGCAGACATTCACTCCGTGTTGATACCCGATTAAATGAAGCTGATTCCGATGCAGACATTCATTGCGTGTCGGTATCCCACTAAATGAAGCTGAATCCGGTGCAGACCTTTATCCCGTGTGAATAAAACAAAAAGAAATGCAAATGTTTTACATTTAGGATCATCGCTACCATTCGCATACATGTTAAAATCTGTGGGTGTATATAAAGCAAACAAAGCAAGGTCAAACACAACAAGCAATCAGCCAATCACAAAAATGCTTGCATCCAAACTCGCACTTATGTATTCCTGTCTGTCATTGGTGTTGAATCACCGAAAACCCTAAATTTCGATTGGGGGTCTTGGGAGCCGCTGGGGGGAAAACCGCGGTAGGCCTATATCCAGCGTTGAAACATTGGCTACCACCGCATGGGTAAAAAAAATAATCAGTAAAGTATTTACAATCCTGCGAATATTTGGTCAGGTGCGCCAGCCAAACCAGCCCTTTCTGTCTCTCTCCCTCTTCTTTCTCTTCATCTTCCTCCCTGTCCTTCTCGTCTATCTCTATTATTATAAAACAACAGCTACTGTCTGTCTGTGCGCGATAAAACCTCACACAGCGATCAGACTTAGTGGCTGTTCACGGGTATTGAGGTCGACCCCTGACACGGACGGAAATAAATCTTGGAAAATCGGAGTTTCACATCCTCTCCCCCACGTATCGCAAAACAGTTAGAACAGAGGACACCTTTTGGTCCTGAGTATCTCGTGTGTGCACGAGCAGCACTCACAACAAAAACAAAGAAATCAGTTAGTGCTGCAGTCGTTTCTATGGACTATTTTCTTCACCATCCAAGAATTAAAGGCGCTAACTGAGGGCTGATTCAGGAAATGTTCCGTTTCAAAAGCATTTCACATTCACCAGTGCTAGTCCATATTTTTCCCTGCAAAATCTTCTTCCAAACATTTTTGAAAACATTTTCCACATTTGGCTTTCTTTCATAGCTTTGAGTCAAATAAAGTTGTAACTATGCAGTTTCAACGAACTTCAAACGGAACAGTTGTCATTCACTTTGATGTCATGTAAACATGTTTATCACAATTGTCATGCCTGTTGAATCACCACAAAATCGGAAGCATCAAGAGCCGTCAGTTGTTGGGGTTTTTTGTTTGTTTGCTTGCTTTTTTGCACTAAGTTAATTGTAAAATGGATACTGACCACAGTTCGTGCACTTGTCGTGAAGGGAAAAACTGTTTTTGTTGGTTTGTTGTTTGTTTTTGCGGGAAAAAAAAGTTTTCCGAGAAAAAGTCGGAACGAAAGATTTTTTTTTTTTCGCGAAAAAAGTCAGTTTTTCCTCAAGAATTTTTTTCACGAAAAATTCAAATATTTTTTGCGAAATAGACAATCGCCGTTTTTCGCGGAAAAAAATGACGTTTTTGCGACAATTTTTCCTTTTTCGCGAAACAACTGTTTTGTCGTGAAAAAAATTGTTTTTGTCACGAAGGAAAAAAAAAAACCCAAAAAACACCACTGTTTCTTTACGAAAAAAAATGCATCTTGTCATCTAATATTTCTCCAGTCATAGCGTATTCCTTGTCTAGATCTCCGGTCCAGCAGAAGCTTCTTGAATCGTCTGATTCATTATAAAATGTAGCAGCTGGTGTGTGGGCACTTCAGTCAGTGCACACGTACTAGAAGTTAAGAAGATTAGAATAAACACTCGGGAAGCTTCATGTTGCGCGACTACACGAGACACCATGCTGGTGTGAACAGACTTAGCTGTGCTTGGTCGGTTTCGAATTTACCTTGCAAACTTGCATCTCCTTCAAAGCGTTAGCATGTTTGTGTCTTCTTCGGGGAGCCGTGGTGGCCGAATGGTAGAGCGTTGAACTTCTAATAATTATTTGTGCTGGCTTTTTCATTGTTGCCCGGTCTTTGTTATCACCCGTATGTGATGGAAAAGGACGTTAAACCCCAAAACACCCACCCACCCACCCTTGTATGTGTCTTCATTTCTTGAGTGAATTGACATTGCTTGCTTGCATAAAAAGACGCACCTTATTCTGTCGGCTCCGTGATCTCCCGGCGTACAAACTCCTTCGTCTGCTATGTGCAGCCGGTCACGGCTGTCAGTTTTTAGTACGATAAACGTTCAAAATATTCCATAAAGTGGCCCCCGAAAAGGATTATATTATAAAAGCATTTACACCCCATCAAGCTGTTGGTATTCCGACCCTTTTTTAATATCCAGGGTTGATTTGCATCTTGATCAAAATACTCGTCCGGTATACAACAGCTTGATGTGAAATAACAGCTAAATAGTAAATATAAAACATGTCAAATCTTTACTGGGTTCCCAGCAAAAGGCATTGCCCGGTTTAAACTGAACATAATTATTGTATTTAGCCGGTTATTTGGTCTCCTCCGTCTCTTATGCGTTGGAGCCGCTAAAACAGTTAACTGGTTTCCAGTATGGCTGGCTCGTCCCGCCAAGAAGGGGCACCCGCTTAATTGTTGTCGGGTAGTCGCCGCGGCTTTGCTCTCTCGTCTCACTTGGCTGGTAGCAGGGGACTTGGAGCTCCGCCCATTTCCTTTTGATCTCATCGTCTGACAGCCGCCAAATCCCTTCGCCTCTTACAGCTCCGCCCATTTCCTTTTGATCTCATCGTCTGACAGCCGCCAAGTCCCTTCGTTACAGCCGACCCAAGCACGGTGGCACAGGAATTGATGCTCCGCCCCTTTTTAGCAGTGCTTTTGATCTGATCGGGCCCAGTGTATACGCTGGGTGCTCTCTCTCTCTCTGGTAAAGCACGGTGAAAGCAGAGAGAGAGAGAACGAGAGCACTCTTCTAACCACTAGGCCGCCTATACTCCCAGGTGCCCCATGATCAAGGCCGAGTAGCCAGCTTGACACCTTGTCGCGTGGAACATGAGGACCACGTTCTAAATGCAAGGAGGGTCGGTCAATAGTGTTACGCACGTGAGAATGTTCGCAGTCGTGCGAGGAAAAGATGAACCATTTACATCGGGGGGGGGGGGGGGGGGGGGGGGGGGGGGGGGGGGGGAAATAAATATTCTTAGTTCTGTTCCACACACCAACCCAACTGTTAATTTTTTTTTTTAAATGGTGAACCGCTGTCTGTGCAGTTACAGTTTCCATTTAATATCTTTTCTCTCTCTCTCTCTCTCTCTCTCTCTCTCTCTCTCTCTCTATTGATAAATGAGATTTTAGGATTAATTTCGTCTGCCGTTGCAATACGGTAACACTGTGTTTGTTTCACCCTGAGCGATACTACGGTGTGTTAAAACTATACAGCAAGCAGGGTTGGGGTGGGGGGGAAGATGGTGTGACAGCAGACAACGACACTGTTTATAATTAAGCGTGAACAATCACACCGATCAAGCAATCCGCTACTGACGACCGCCACAGAGAGAGAGAGAGAGAGAGAGAGAGAGAGAGAGAAGGCACTCTCCTCAGCTATACTCCCATTCATTATCCGCACGTACCCAATGATCAAGCCCGCCGAGTAGCCAGCTTGACACCTTGTCGCGTGGAACATGAGGACCACGTTCTAAATGCAAGGAGGGTCGGTCAATAGTGTTACGCACGTGAGAATGTTCGAAGTCGTGCGAGGAAGAGATGAACCATTAAAATCATGGAAAAAATTAAAAAGGAAATGTTCTTAGTTCTGTTCCGCACACCAACCCAACACTGTTAATTTTTTTTTTTATTGTGAACCGTCGTCTGTGCAGTTTCCATTTAATCTCTCTCTCTCTCTCTCTCTCTCTCTTATTGATTAATTAGATTTTAGGATTAATTTCGTCTGCCGTTGCAATACGGTTACACTGTGTTTGTTTCAGCTTGTTTATGCTCATTGAGTGTTATATAAATTTCCGTCCTGCAATGATTTTTTCGCTGATAATAAACATGTGCATGCACACGTTAACCACAAAATGATAAGCGTCTGACGGCACAGCTTGTACGATTTATTATTATGAAATGCGCATCGTAAACATGCAAATAATTAAAAAGAATTTGGCAAACGATGAAAGACGGACGAAACAACAACAACAACAAAGGAAGGGAAGAATGGAAGGAAAAAATTCCTTCTTAAACAGTTTAGGCGCCATGGCGTACGAGCAGCTGTGACCGTTGAAAGCATGGACTAAACAAATATATATATATCTCTCTGAAACACCTTGGTATCAAGGTTCTGGTAACTTGGCGGGGGGGGGGGGGGTGCTGAGGTGGTAACTGACCAAAGAAGCAAACATTGTACACAAAACCTCACCTCGCATCTGAGTTTTCTCCACTTTCTTGATGTGTATCGCACTGTTTGTTTAAATACCCTTAAGTCGTTACCTTCATAGCTACGAATCTTTAATTAAATTCTTTCCTTAACTGTTTGGTGCGTGACAACTTTGGCGCTTCTTGTTTAACAAAACAAAACAAAAACAAAACAAAAAAACCCAAAAAATAACTCTTTGTGGATTAATACTTCTGAGAACACTTCGCCACGGACGCCGCTCGCGGTCATGTATCGCAGTGGTGTGAAACGTCCAATACCCCGCAGCAGACACCCCGAAGACGGGACACGCTGGCGGCGTCAGCGGGCATATATCACGTAGACCTGATTAGTTTTTACCAAGCGGGCCCAGTCACAACAAAAAGAAATGGATACTGGGTGCTCTCTCTTTCTCTCTCTCTGGTAATTAAAACGTACCCGGTTTAGCTCGATTATCAGCTAATCAAAAAAAGTAACTAAGGTAAAGAATCCCTGACCCATTTCTATCGGCACCAGTCTCGAAAGGTGTGAAGACTTGCCTTGGCCCTGAATAGCTGCGCCACGCCATGGATCAATAGTCTATAATTAGTTAATCAGCAAACACCCGCCTCCCAGCCCTTAAGGCATTAGTGGGTGGACACGTGCCTATGTTTCACATGATGTCCTTACTAACCATATTTTTCTTTTCTCATTTCAATACATGACTACCACAGACGCATATTCATCATTTCAGATGAACTCTTCCTCGAACATCCTCACACCATTTGGACCGATTCGACTCCGACTTCAGCAACGGGAGCGTTGCCTTCACGTGGTTCAATGCATTTTTTTAGGTTGTCCCCCACCACTCTTGTGGAGGAACGTTAATACACAATTTTAGGAAGAAAACAACAAGTTTTCAGGCAGTTCCCTCCCGTTCTTGAACTGTTTTGAGCGGTTCCATTGTACCAATGAACTGTTTACTTTGTAAAACTGAATCTGTTTGTGTAACAGATCAAAGATACATCTAATCAAATAGGCTCCCTATCGTCTATTGGCGCTTGCAGCAGAATTATTACAATGTCTCCTATAATCCCATTATCCACGCGTGCCCCATAGCCAAGGCACAGTAGACACGGGACTGAGCTTATTGGTGTGCGTTGATTTAGTTATGGAAATATCTAGCCCCCAATATTTGAAATATGCAATTCTGAATTTAGAAACTTAAGCGTTGAGCCGAAAATGTCAACACGTGGTTGTGATTTATGTCAAGTGTGCGCGACAGAATGTGTGTGTGTGTGTGTGTTTAATGTGAGGATTAAATTTTGTTTTCAGTGCCTTGGGCGAATTCAAGAAATTACGTAAAGCTCCTGAACAATACCCAGTTATTATATCCCATTCTCCTATTTTCCATTGGTTAATAAACATCTGCCCTCCAGGAAGACACAATGCCCCCCCCCCCCCCCCGCAAACAACAACAAAACATCAACCAACCAAAAAAAAACCAAAAAAACCAACAACCCCAAAACAAACAAAACTAAAAACACACCCCAAAACTACAACAAAGAAAATTATAAAAACACCAAAAAGAAACACACAAACAAACAAACAAACAAAACATTATACAAACAAACATAACAATTGCCTTTATTACGAACTGTGGAGAAAACGAACTTTACAAAGACTATGGATACGCTTTTAATATTTCAAACGTTACGCGCTGTCTCAAGAAAAAAAAAATCATGCTCAGCTATTTTGAATAGTCCAGTGTTCGAAACTGTG
Source organism: Batillaria attramentaria (assembly GCA_018292915.2). Taxonomy (NCBI): domain Eukaryota; kingdom Metazoa; phylum Mollusca; class Gastropoda; family Batillariidae; genus Batillaria; species Batillaria attramentaria. The sequence goes on along the minus strand of JACVVK020000116.1, from coordinate 98,602 downwards.
TCCGTGAAATTGATCACCACTTCACCCCATAACGACCACAATGAATGCCGCTACACCCAAGTCAGAGAAGAATTTGTTTCGAAATAGCCAACTTGCGCGTAAAACTGGAAACTTTTTCAAGCACAGACTTTTCTGTCTGCCTAAATACTGCACTTTTATTTTTATTTTTTGGACGGAATTTAGATATCAGCGTAACCTGAAGTGGAGAGGTTGAAACGCCTCTTCCCGCCAGCTGACATAAAACCCAGTAGATCTGCGACTCAATGGAAAATGTGTGCAGTTGAAACCCTAGGGAAAAGTTTACGAAACTGATGCTGGACCAACTTGCAATTATAAAGTGAAAGATTGTCGTTATGATCTTTCTTTGGAGTTACGAGCAGGCGACTTTTCTTAGGTCGTGCACGTGTCAACAGATTTAACCAGAAAATGACTGGCGATTACAGTACACCCCAAGGCTCCATGACCTACACACCAACATGGGGGTGTGGGTTGAAAAGATCGGGTACGTAAAGCGAGGTTTGGCAAGCATTTTTTTTATGATTTATTCACAGCTTGGCAGACAGCACCCAAAAGTCACATAGAAGTAACACATAAAGTGCTTTTTCCACAAAAATCCTACCGCGTCGATTTCAAGGCAGACTTTTACAAATTTTTGTCTTGAGTCAAAATAGAAAATCACCAACAGTGACTGTGGAATGTTGGTAAAATAAATTAGTAATTTAGGGACACTCGTCTGTCTTCTGTGTGTCGGCTGCATTTCTTGATTTTACATAATTCCTCAGATAGAGGAGACGTGATACACTTCGGGTTAGCTTCAAAGAATTATCCCAAGCTAAACAATAATTATGCGGTCAAACTGTTCATACAACAAGATTCCGGGGTGCATTCAGTACGGACGCCAGTCAGTAGCACCGGTGATACTACGCTATAAATCTTTTGACTATGATTACTCAGAAACTTAAAGTCATAATTATATTTGAAATATGAGCGTGCGCGCTTCTTGGCAAAGGAGTGACGTGTTAGTTAAAGTGGTGATCTTGTTAATAAGTGACCCCTATCCTTTCAAGCGGACAAACAACGAAAGTTTTGAAGCGAGTAGCACGGTCTATTTTGACTACTCCCCGTCTGCAGACACTACAACTACGACCTCTGAGAAAAATAATAGGTAGGACAGGATCACTTGCAGTGTTCTTCCGCAAAACGCCGTGCGATACTTTCGTGTAATCAGGATCGCAGCAGCAAACCCGTTGGCGCGGGGGGTGGGGGGGGGGGGGGTGGGGGGGGGACTGGATAAAATCAGCGCGGGGGGGGGGGGGGGGGGCTGGATAAAATCAGCAAAAACAGCTGACTTAGGACACGCAGACGATTCCAAAAGGCACGTACACGTCCGTCAGTTTTTGAAACTTGAATGGGGCATGGGCTGTACATAAACGAAGGCTTGGCATAAAGTGAATGTTGATGTATGACGTGTTGCGAGAAGTTATCGTCCTTTTCAGAGTAGAATTTTCCTTTACTGTAAATCATAGCGGCCTCCTAAGCCTTCTTTTTTGTAGTCTCCAAAATAATACTCAAAGCGGCTATATGACCTTCTCATGTCAGGGGCGCCGGAAGATGTTGGGGGGAGGGGGGGGGGCAGAATCTCAGAGGGGGGAAACGCCAGAGCCAGTAAAAGTGCCCGGAGAAATTGAAAGGGGGGGGGGGGGGCGGCGGCGGCGGCGTTCAGATGCTGCACAGACAAAAACCTTTCCAAACCAGTGAGCCAGTGAAAGGAAGGACGTTGCCCGAAGAAAGTGAAAAGCGGGGGATGGGGGGGGGGGAGGGGGCATCAGATGCTGCGCAGACAAAAACCTTTCCGAACCAGGGACCCACTGAAAGGAAGAACGTTGCTCAAAGAAAGTGAAAAGCGAGGGGGTGGGGGGGGGGGGGTGGAGTGATTATCACACGACTTTCTGCCAAGTCGTTTTGATGTTTCATACAACGGCTAAACTGAGTTCTCTGTTGGGTGGGATGAGGGAGAGAGCAGGAAGAGGGAGGGGGGAGGGGGGGCAAGACCATGGCTTTGCCCCCCCCCCTTTTGCCATAGTCACCTGATTTTCCGGGGGGGGGGGGGGCAAAAAGATACTCTTGCCCCCACCCCTGCTTGGGTACAGGGGGGTCACCTGCCCCCATCCCCCCCCCCCGGTTCCGGCGCCCCTGCATGTGCTAAAGGCACTACTTGGATTTATTTTCGTCTGCTTCCGGGGTGGCCGAATGGTAGAGCGGTGGACTTCTAATGCTCGGGTCGTGAGTTCGTATCCCGGCTGGGACCAAATATTGTGCTGGCTTATTCATCGTTGCTCCGTCTTTGATATAACCAGTGTGTGGTGGAAAAGGACGTTAAACCCCCAAACACCCACACCCCACCCACTCGTCTGCTTCAGAATGATGCCACTTGTGGATTGTAGTGTAGTGGAGAGTAGTGGAAAATAAGGTTTAAAGGAACAGCTACTGGATTTGGTGAAATGGGTGATAAGGGAAGTAGCAAACGCGAAAATTTATCTGATGGCTTTAAGCCGGCATGGAACGGCCGCAGTAGTGTAGAGAAATGCATGCTGAATGTCACGATGAATGGCACAAAGTGGTCAGCCGACAGAGGCAGTTAGAAAGAGGTTAGAAGTTGGGAGTCGGCAAATACACAGACTGGCTGCCGGGCGCACGGCGGCGGGAATATTGATAGAATCGGGAAAGAAATCATAGGAAAACGTGCCGTTGAGCCGCTTAACTATCTAGTGATGCACAACGTAATTTGCATGCTGAATCTAAAGGTATATAACAACAGTATGGAGTACCGACGGAGTAGTGGAAAATAATGTTTAAAGGAGCAGATACTGATTCCGTGAAACGGCTTATCAGTGAGGTAGCAAACGGTGATGACTTTCAGCCGGCATGAAACGGTCATAGTAATGTAGGGGAATGCATGCTGAAAGTCATGGTGCGCGACACAAGATGGCGTCAGCCGTCAGAAGTATGCAGAAAGAGGTTACAAGTTGTGAGTCGGAAAGTACTGATTGCGAGGTGCACAACGGCGTGGATATGGGTAGGATCGGGGGTTTGTTATAGGTAAACTGGTCGTTGAGCCGCTTCGCCATCTAGTGATCTGTAGCCGAGTGGTTTATACCATCTCTACCCTCTATAGCAGACGAGAGATAGCCCCGGTCAGGCTTAGTGTGTAAACATAGTTGCCTTCCCGTACCGAGAGGGCGCCGTGGCCCAACTAAATAAAGGCTGCCTTACACGTGCATAATTTTCGCACTATCCTATCAACTATCGGCCGTTAATCCGCCCCGATAGTCATCCGCTAGTCTATATCCATCCCTGCGGACAGTCCCCTACTTGCCCGCCGCTTGTTCGCCAGGAGCAGGTCACGTGGTCAGTTTCTATGTAAACAAAGATGGCGGCGCCGACCGAAGGCCTCGTTCGTGGTTCCGCCATTTTGAAATCGCCTTGTTCTAATTGGCCGTTTCCGAACGAGGCAGCCGGAGCGACTTCCGCATATGCACGGGAACGCAGCCGCGAGAGAAACGCGGGGAGCGCGGACTCTACCCGTTCGAACCTCACATTGCTGCATGCCACGTGTGACCGTATTGTGTCTACTCCGACTAGCCAGCATGGACTGAAATCCTAGGCGGACACCGGCCAGCTTATAAGTAAGTTTTTTTTATATTTTGAATTCACTCTCGTATTTTGTATTGCTAGTTTTGTCAGTCTTCTTTTTCCAGACAAAGGTTTATTTTACCGATTAGGTTCCTTTGTTCTGGTTGAACACGTGGCCTCTGTCTGACCAGCCACGTGGAGCGGTTTGCCGGCCTTGCTGTACGAGTGTATGATTGCTGGCCTTTGTTTCAGTGTTTCGCGTTTTTCGGCAAGTTTTCAGTCACAGTGTTATATGTCTGTAGTGGACAAAGAAACGTCTAATGGGCCTCTGATTCACTCTCGTATTTTGTATTGCTAGTTTTGTCAGTCTTCTTTTCCAGACAAGGTTTATTCTACCGATTAGGTTCCTTTGTTCTGGTTGAACACGTGGCCTCTGTCTCTTCTCCAGACAAAGGTTTATTCTACCGATTAGGTTCCTTTGTTCTGGTTGAACACGTGGTCGCTGTCTGACCAGCCACGTGGACGGTTTGCCGGCCTTGCTGTACGAGTGTATGGCTGCTGGCCTTTGTTTCAGTGTTTCGCGTTTATCGGCAAGTTTCAGTCACAGTGTTATATGTCTGTAGTGGACAAATAAATGTCTAATGGGCCTCTGATGTCTTTCAGTCGGTATGAAGCGGTCATAGTGGTGTAGAGGAATGCATTCTGAATGTCATGAGGGATCACACAGCGGGGTGTCAGCCGCACGGTCGGAGGTACTTAGAAAAAGGTAGAATTTCAGAGTCGGCAAAAACATAGACTGACTGCCGGGCGCACGGTACGACGGTGGGGATATTGGTAGAAACGGGAAAAAAGAATAGCATAGGAAAACGTGCCGTTGAACCGCTAACTATCTAGTGAAGCACAACGTAATTTGCATGTCGATTCTACTGGTATATAACAACAGTATGGTGTAGCCGCCGGAGTAGTGGAAAATAAGGTTTAAAGGAAGAAGTACTGGATTCTGTGAAATGGCTGATCAGTGCCGTAGAAACGCGAAAATTTTTCTGATGGCTTTCAGTCGACAGGACAGGGATAGGGCGACTTTTAACAACGTGTGGGACCAGCTTAAGCGCGACACGCCGGCGCGCGACTCTTCCCGTTCGAACCTCACATTGCTGCATGCCACGTGTGACCTTATTGTGTCTACTCCTACAGGCCATCATGAACTCAAATCCCTAGGCGGACACCGGCCAGCTAATAAGTAAGTTTTTATTTTGAATTCACTCTCGTATTTTGTATTGCTAGTTTTGTCAGTCTTCTTTTCCAGACAAAGGTTTATTTTACCGATTAGGTTCCTTTGATCTGGTTGAACACGTGGTCTCTGGACGGTTTTCCGGCCTTGCTGTACGAGTGTATGATTGCTGGCCTTTGTTTCAGTGTTTCGCGTTTTTCGGCAAGTTTCAGTCACAGTGTTATATCTGTAGTGGACAAATAAATGTCTAATGGGCCTCTGATGTCTTTCAGTCGGTATGAAACGGTCATAGTGGTGTAGAGAAATGCATTCTGAATCCGGTCATAGAGGTGTAGGGGAATGCATGCTGAATGTCATGGTGTGCGACACAAGATAGTGTCTGTCGTCAAAAATATGTAGAAAGAGGTTAGAAGTTGGGAGTCAAATACACAACGGCGGGGATATGGGTAGGATCGGGGGGGGGAGGGGGGGGGGGGGGGGGGACAAAGCAAACCACAAAAAACGTTTGTTATAGGAAACTGGTGGTTAAGCCGCGGAGACACCTACTGATGCACAACGAGAATTACATGCTGATCTTATGGTATATAACACCAGTACAGTGTAACCGTCGGAGCAGAAACTGGATTCCGGGAAATGGCTGACAGGTGCGGTAGAAAACGGGAGAATCAGTTTGTCTGATGATGATCTGAATGATTTCAGCCGGCATGAAACGGCAGCGGTAGTGTAGGGGAATGCCTTATGATGTAAGACACAAGGTGGTTTCAGCCGTCAGAGGTACTTAGTAAGAAGTTAGAAGTTGAGAGTCGGCAAATAGTTAATACACAGACTGACTGCAGGGCGCAACGACGTCCGGGGTAATGGCAGAATGGAGAAAAAAGTAGAATAGGGAAAACGTGCCGTTGAGCCGCGTAGCTATCTATCAATTCACAATGAGATTTACATGCTGAATCTAATGGTATATAACAGCAGTATGGTGTAGCCGTCGGAGTAGTGGAAAATATGGTTTAAAGGAGCAGATACTGGATTTTGGTGAAATGGCTGATCAGCGCGGTAGCAAACGCGAAAATTTATCTGATGGCTTCCAGCCGGAATGGAACCGTCATAGTAATGCAGGGGAATGCACGTTGAATGTCATGGTGTATGGCACAAGATGTTGTCAGTCGTCAGAGGTATGTAGAAAGAGTTTACAAGATGGGAGTCGGCAAATACAGAGACTTACTGTCGGGGCCAACGATGGTGGGGATATTTATAGGTTGGATCGGGAAAAACATGTTTGTTATAGGAAAACTAGTCGTTGATCCGCTTACCCATCTAGTGATGCACAAGGAGCATTGCATGCGGAATCTAATGGTGCATAATAACGGTATGGTGTAGCCGTCGGAGTAGTGGAAAATAAGGTTTAAAGGAGCAGATGCTGGACTGATGAGGTGAAATGGTGGATCAGTGCGGTAGGAAACGCGAAAAGTTCTCTGCCGGCATGAAATGGTCATAGTAGTGTAGGGGAATGCATGCTGAATGTCATGGTGTTTGATACAAGATGCTGTCAATGGTCAGAAATATGTAGGAAGAGGTTACAAGTTAGGAGTCAGCAGGTACATCGGCTGCCCTGCATACGGCGGCGGAGGCGCGGAAAGTGAGATGAAAAGGATCGGGGAAAACTTGAGTTATCATCGGAATACGGGCAGTTCAGCCCCTTAGCCAACTAGTGATGAACAACGAAAAGTGCATGCTGTATCTGATGTTATATAACATCAGTATGGTGTAGCCGTCGGAGTAGTGGAAAATGTGTTTGAAAGGGACAGACCCTGCATTCGGTGAAATGGTTGATGAGTGCTGTAAAAAACGGGAGAATCTCATGGCCCTCCGATTGCTTTCAGTCGGTATTGAAACTGTCATAGTAGTGTAGTGTAAGAGAATGCATGCTGAATGTCCTGATGTATGACACAAATGTGTTGTCAGTCGTCAGAGGTACTCAGAAAGAGATTAGAAGTTGGGAGTCGGCAAATACACAGACTGACTGCCGGGCGCTCCACGACGGGCATATTGGTAGAAATCGGGGGGGGGGGGGGGGGGCTGTATATCATAGGAAAACGTGCCGTTGAGCCGCTTAGCTATCTAGTGATGCACAACGAGATTTGCATGCCGAATCTAATGGTATAATTATAACAACAGTATGGTGTAGCCGTCGGAGTAGTGGAAAATATGGTTAAAAATTAAAGGAGAAGTAATGGATTCTGTGAAGTGGCTGGTCAGTGCCGTAGCAAACGCGAAGATTTATCTGATGGCTTTCAGCCGGCATCAAAACGGTCATAACATTGTAGGGGAATGCATGCTGAATGCCATGGGTGTATGACACAAAATTGTGTCAGTCGTCGGAAAGATGTTAGAAGTTGGGAGTCGGCAAATACACAACGGTGGGGATATGGGTAGGATCGGGGAAAAAAGAAAAGAAAAAACCCAACAAAACGTTTGTTATAGGAACACTGATCGTTGAGCCGTTTAGACATCTAGTGATGCACAACGAGAATTGCATGTTGAATCTAATGGTATATAACACCAGTACAGTGTAACCGTCGGAGTTGTGGAAAATAAGGTTTACAGGAGTAGATACTGGATTCGGGGAAAAAAAACGGGAGAATTTAGTCTGATGATGATCTGATGGCATTCAGTCGGCATGAAACGGTCGTAGTAGTGTAGAAAAAGGCATGCTTAGGCTGCAAGTATAGTGCATCCGTGTCGTACACGGCTGCACGGGTCTTGAAATTGAGTATAGTGACCTGTGCGTAAGCCTGCTGCAACACACAACATGGTGCGATGTTCTCCCAAGCAAAGCACAGCATATCTCTGTTCGAGTGGTTCTTGTCACTCTTTGTGTAAATAAACTGAATTCTCGCGCTCTCACTGCTTCAATTAGCTTTTCGTCGAATATGTTAACCGCCAAAGGTGTACCTTTCTCCTTGCATATTATTTTACGAAGCATTCTACCTCAGGCTAAATAGTGTTTCGCCGCATGAAGCAGAAAGCCGCGTAACCAGAGACTGTCCATTCTCAAACAAATATTTGGGACTGGAATTGCACTTTGAGTTTGTCCGTCACAAGTATTTCGTCATCCATGTTGGGAAGTCGGGGAACTCCAGCAAAAAGTTTAAAAAGAGTTCTGCCCCTTCACCCGTGATGCCGTGAAACGTGCGGTTCGCGCAAACGTCGGAAACACGGGGTCTGATTGTACGGGTCGGGTCGGGTGCAGTATACTCTGTTTCTGTCGCCTTTAGTATAAGCCCACGAAAGGATTGCCTGGGTCCGAGCACTTCTTTGTTACCGTGCGGCCGTGTACGACACGGATGCACTATACTCGCAGCCTTAATGTCATGATGCAAGACGCAAGGTGGTGTCAGCCGTCAGAGGTACTTAGAAAGAGGTTAGAAGTTGGGAGTCGGCAAATACACAGACTGACTGCAGGGCGCACGACGGCGGGGATATTGGCAGGATCGGGGAAAAAAAAAGTATATTATAGGAAAACGAGCCGTTGAGCCGGTTACCTATCTAGCGATGTACAGCGAGATTTACATGCTGAATCTAATGGTATATAACAGCAGTATGGTGTAGCTGTTGGAGTAGTGGAAAATTTGGTTTAAAGGAGCAGATACTGGATTTTGGTGAAATGGCTGATGAGCGCGGTAGCAAACGCGAAAATATATCTGACTTTCAGATATGAAACGGCCACAGTAGTGTAGGGGAATGCATCCTTCAATGTCATGATGTATGACACAAGATGGTGTCAGTCGTCAGCAGTACGTAGAAAGATGTTACAAGTTGGGAGTCATACATAGAATGACTGCCGGGTACACGACGGCGGGGACATGGATAGGATCGAGAAAAAAAAAGTTAGTTATAGGAAAAATGTTTAGTTCACGGATTTGACGTCATATATCTTTCTCTCTCCCTCTCTCCTACCAGAGCCAGGGTAGCGGAATGGTAGAGCTTTGGACTTCTAATGATCTGGTCGTGAGTTTGTATCCCTGCTGGAGCCAAACATTTGTGCTGTTTTTTTTTTTTTTTTTTTTTGGGGGGGGGGGGGGGGGTTTCTTCGTTGTCCCATCTTTGATATCACCCGTATGTGGTGGAAAAGGACGTTAAACCCCCAAACACCCAGCTACTCCCTCTCTCCTAAGATTCTAGATCTGCTATAGCGGAGCGGATATAGTGTGTTTCACAGAAAGCACAGTCTATTGGGTCAATACTGCAGCAATGTTGCTTTTGCCTCGGAATCCAGGTACAAGGAGTAGCGTACCCCGATAATGTTGAATGGCTCGTGATGCGTTATTTAGCATACCTTTCATTATGTCTGGCAGAGCTGCAAAACCAGTTAGCTTGTAAAAAGCCTCCCTTCGCGCGGCGTGCTCTATCGCCTTTGCTGAAGCAAGCTGCACCTGCACACGCACTGAATTGCGGTTCCAATAGAGCTGGCTGAGCGCGCGCGTGCTGCCCCTGCCAGCCCCTAGACCTCGCGCGTTATTCCACGCACGTGTTTCGCATTCGCATGCACATGCAGTGATTTTTGTGTTTAGACCAAGGCCGCCATTTTGAAACCACTCTGGCACCGTGCATTTGGTGAGACCTCCGCGGCAAACAGTTGTAATCATCAGCCTGGATTTCAGGTATTTTTGTTTATTTATCAGTATGAAAATCTAAGGCAAAGTTGCATTTAATCACTGAAAACAATGTCGTCGGTATCCTACTGGTCAGAAAGGAGGAAAATCAGAAAACAGCTAGAGATGAGGTGTGTGCTAGTCAGTCTTGCTGATTGTCGATGTCCACTTGGCATGATTCAGAAACTTGTTCAGGTTTTACACACGAAAGACAGGATATTCAAAAAGACCAAATGTCAGTTCTTTCAACTGTCCTGGTTATACTTCATCTGAAAGTTGTAGTATAGAACTGCCCGCTACAAATGTACTGTGCGTAGAAACTGCAGGATCAAAGGTTGACCCATATCAGTGTCAGAGAGCGGCGCCATTGGCACCGTTAGTAGAAGGGGTTAACCAAGATGATAACATTGATGAAACGTTTGATGTCGACGAAAAGGAAGATGATATAGGTATCTAGGAGTTTTTAGATGAAGTTGAAGCAAGAGACTCATCAACTGAAGAGGTTAATTCCAGCGACAGAGATGGTGAACACTTCAGTTCAGCAGGAAGAAACACGAAAGATCCCAAATTTAGCAATTGAACTTCTTTTGTGGGCTACAACTTTCTGCATTTTCTGCTTTGTTAGTCATACTTGGCATTTTTCAACCTGACCTCCCAAAATATGCAAGAACTCTGTTAAAAACACCTCGTAATACTGTAGTACTATGAAAGTCAACTGAAAATGGATCATACTTGCACTGTGGCATTTTCAAGTTTTTGTCCAAAATGATGCAACTTAAGAGATTTTCTTTGTGGCTGTCTTCCAGACACCCCTGTCATTTCACTATAGATAAATATTGATGGCTTACCTGTTTCTAAAAGTGGTTACAAACAACTTTTGCCAATTCTTGCAAGAAATTGCAAACCCTTCTAAAAGCACATTTAATTTTTATTTTTTTTGCAATCAGCTCTTTAGTAAGAATGGTTTAGCACTGAGTTTCTCCGTGTTTTTAATCAGAGTATTCTTTAGATGCAAGGGTGAAACATAGAAACACCACTTATAAAATGGGCAATGACATTTTTCCATTTGCAGACTGTACTGGTGTATGATCCAAAATAAGTTGCATTCCTCTTTTGAAATGATCATCCCGGACATGACAGGTTTGCGAGACAGATGTACAGTGGTGCTTAATCAAATTTTCTATTTTATTTTCAGACAAACTAGTGGAGCAACTATCACCCTTTTTTGCGAGGGTGCATACCCGACTTGATGACATACTCAGTCAGGTCACCATCGTCGCTAACAGGGTAGGGAGGGTGGGGGAAGCCCTCAAAGCCCTACAACTTGGAGATGGCCATGTTGCTGCCCCAGCCCAGGCACCACCTCCAGCTCTGCCACCACGGCAGTACTGTGTAGAAACGAGGGACGATCTGGAGCTGCTGAGCACCCAGCTGGGTGAGCAAGCAGAAAGAAGCAACCAAGGCTGTAAGTAAATTTGGGCTTTCATGACTGTAATCATCTGTACTTCTTACCACAGAACCGCGGCCAGTTTATCTCGCAGACTTGCTACTGACTTAAGTTCAGTAGTATGTCTTACAAAACTTGATACAGTGATTAAAGTGAAGGTACAAAGGAATACTTTAGTGGGTCATCAAGGTCATTGCCTTGGATTTTTGTAAAAAAATAAGAATGAACCAAACGTAGGTGCACACTGATAAAAGGATGATTGCTGAGTATGACTGTTTCCTTTAAGATGTTAATAAAATATAATTGCAGGTCTGTTGAGTATGGGTGTGGGTGGGTGTTTGGGGGTTTAACGTCCTTTTCCACCACATAGGGTGATATCAAAGACGGGGCAACGATGAAAAAGCCAGCGCAAATATTTGGCCCCAGCCGGGCTCCTGTTGAGTATGACTGTTTCCTTTAAGATGTTAATAAAATATAATTGCAGGTCCTGTTCCTCTCAGCCATCGGGAGCACCAGCCGTGAGGAAATTGTAAGCGCCAGCCTTAAGGAAATTGCCACAAAAATATGGAAGAGGCTCATCAGACATCTGCCCGAGACTTTCTTTTACCTATACATTGATTAAAGTCAAGAATAAAGGCAAGCTACGGGACCTTCAGCGTTTGCTGCACACCGTGTATGGTACATGTAGGTGAAAATATCCTGTTTGCGTGTGTCAACAATTTTATTAAACTACTGCTAAACAAACAGCTCTGTGATGAAAAGAATCACGTGTTTGGATTTTGGGTGTTTATTATATAACAAGCACTGTTGTATTTGTTATTAGTCAAAGTTAGGGGAAATTTTTTTATTAGGGGGTGGGGGGGGGGTGATTAACCGGAAAAATGTTTTTTTTTCCTCTCTCTCTCTCTCTCTCTCTCTGTAGATCCGTGTACTTAGGTAAATTAGTACAGTTTAGAATTTTTTCTGAGAAATTGTAAGTTACTGACTAAAATAGTATACATGTATGTAATACTGATGTTGCCAGGCAGGTCTGACAGTTACGAGAATTATCATATTTAATTGTTATTCCTACACATGCCATTACATATTCCACTGTTTTGTTCCAAACAGGGTTTCGCATTCCCCTTTCTGTTTTACAGAGTCGGTGGGGCAGAAGCACCCTGATGCTACCCTGGTTCAGCTAGATGCCTTAACTGCTATTTCGTCACGCGGTCAAGTGATAAGGGGGGCAAAAGCAGGAGCGAGAGAAAAGGAAACGCCAGCAGAGGGAGATGGAAAATCAATACAACAAACGAACCTGACATATCTTTTTGACCTTTTTCGTTATTGAATGAAAGTTGAGCGCATGATGTGTTGTGTCATGGTTTACCTGTGATACTGTAAAAATTCCTACATTGTGTACCCGATTGTTTCAGGATCTACTCAATCTAAAATTCAGCCAGTACAGGATCCATGCAAGGAAGACAGACATTGCCCTAACACTGGATAAACATTGCATCCAAGAACAATCCAATATTGCATTCGAAGCACATCCAATCTTTAGCCCATGTTGGAGTAATACGGGACCAATATTGGACTAATATGAGATAAAGATTTGATCGAATGAAAAATCCAATATTGCTCCAATATTAGACCAATTTGTTCTTCCAACATTGGTCCAAAATTGTAAATCAGCATTGCCCAATTAAAAGAGCCAACATTGGGGTAATATTGCTGTGCTGTCTGGGTTGGTAGGTCTTACAGACTTGAAAGGGGGGGGGGGGGGGGGGTGGACCTGCAACAATATTTGGAGAAACAACTTGATGGGATGGGGCCATTCCTCCTTGTTTGTTGACGGAAGTTTCCTTATTCTACCGACTTCTACTTATAATGATCTCTATTTACTTTCGACGCTGCAGCCACTATGTGTTATCCATCATACTCTTCTGCAGAGATATGAATTAGGAATGTTTTGTGTTGGTGCAAAGCCATCAGCTAAAGGTAGTGAGTTCAAATCCCCAGTACGAGCCAGTATTTCCCTGTCTTTGACATCACCCTATGTGGTTGAAAGTGATGTTAAATGCACAAATACCAACCCACCCATTTAAAACGCTAGATGGATAAGTGGCACATCATCCCATTTTGCTACAAAAACTGTTTTCCATACTTATACACTCGACCTTTCAGCACAAAAATTGATAAATTCTGATAAATGGAAATACACAAAAGACTAAATGTGCCTGCATGTGTAAACAGCAATGTCTGTGAGATAAAGATCGGTTAAGCGCAAAATCTGTATGTTAAATACAGACATATTTACACACTTGTCACACGGTAGCATGTAAAATGTCGGCATGAGGTAATAAAACAAAGGCATGGCTTCATATCCGGAAAATGGCGGTCATATAGAATTGGCTGTATTTATATTAAAGAGTTAAGTGATAAATTATGCGTGTCTGGCAAATGCCGCACCCGATACTGTGAAAATGAATGTGTGTGAGATCACTAAACGTGAAGTGCAAAATTTACATGTAAAAGGAAGACATGTGTATACACACTTTACACATTCTACCTGTAAAATGCGGGCATGAGCTAATAAAAGAAAAGCATGGCTTGCTATCCGGGAAACGGTGGTAGTATACAATTGGCTGTAGTTATATGAA
>JACVVK020000116.1:47500-80000 GCA_018292915.2 Batillaria attramentaria | reverse complement strand
AATGCTATCGCGAAAGGAAAACATATAGAAGCCGGAGGTACCCCCCCCCCCCCCCACACACACACACACTCACAGAATCAGCAGCTTATGCATGACCATCTATGCAAGGTATGCAGAGAGAGAGAGAGAGAGAGAGAGAGAGAGAGGTGTATCAGTCCTGAAAACGCATACGTTAATGGTACTGAGAGAAAAGTCTTGGCCTGTTAGAGACAAGGTCATGCTATTTCTGATAACGCATACGGCGATGGTAATGATTTTCGAGAAACTTCAGCCACGTCTTGATTATTTTAGATACAAGAGATGCAATGAAACCCCACAAAAAGGGAACAAAGGGTGATTTCGGGAACGTAGAGTTATTGATACAGTTGGTGTAGAAATAAACTTTCTTCTGGTATAAACATTGTCTCTGTAGCATTGTGTAGGGCTGAGATATGTTTGCTGAGCCAGATGCATGGAACAGAATGTACAGTAAGCCTGAGACTTAGCTCTAGTCTCAAAATGATTACGGCGGGACTATCATCAACGTGCGTTAACACTCGGAAACTCCCTCACGTCAAAACAAAGACCTTTGGTCAGCATAGTTAATCATACCAGGGTCCGAAATGTTGAAATGATCTCCCAGCATCAATCAGATATGCCTACACAAAACCTACACAAAACCATCCTTCAAAACAAATCTGAAAACCTCTTCACAGCCCTCAACTAACAACTGTTGCAACATCATCATCGTGTTTCTGGCTGAGTGAGTGTGTGTTGATTGTAAGGCGCCCTGCGGTCCCGCCGCGAGAGGGAGGGCGTCCATTAAGTACCGATATTATTATTATTATTAACACTCGGGCAATTTCAGTCAAAAAAAAGGCTGCCTCAACCACAGAACTGCGGAACAGAGTAGATCTGATGTGCGAAGTGTTCCCAAATGTGCATTAGGCGACTGATGTAAACTGACTCACACTCGTTTCTCTTGAAGAAATTGTGTAAAAAGTCCAGTCTTTCTATGGGGTCCAGGACAGCCAGACTCTCTCCAGCAGCAATACACGCATTTTCTGCATCGTTCCAATTCAGCATTGGTGTCTTTACCGGCCTGAAGCACGTGCTGGTCAAACGGTCAATGACGTAACCGTCTTCCCGGGGACAGGAGACTGGAAGAGAATTAACCCGGGGAAATATGACACGGAAATAATGAAACCAGACAAAGAAATCGACCTTTAAAAATAAAACATAACGAGTAATTTTGGAAACAAACACGTAGAAATGGCCCGGGATCGGCTCGAGAGACCGCCATCGTGGCGGGTTTCGTGGGTGTTTGGGTGTTTGGGAGTCTAACGTCCTTTTTTTCACCACATTGTTGTTGTTGTTGTTCGTCCATCGCGCGAGCGAGGATGACCATGCCATCAGTCTGTTGGAGCTGACTGGATGCGATGTGTCCGGAGATGACTGGTGAGTGCAATCCAGGCACGGAATTCCCTTGCACAAGTAGGACATACATGTGTGGGTCCGGCTGTGGAGTTGCTGGCAGCTCTAGCCTTTCGGGCAGCGCGTTTGCTTTGTGCATTCTGGATTCTCTGCTCCTCTGCTGTGTGGGCGCCACGTGTGATTGTGCTGCGCCAGGTGGGGCGTTTCACCACGTATGGGTAATATCAAAGACGGGGAAAACGAGAAGGCAGGCTTCAAAAATAGCACCACCAGGACCGGCGTAAGGACACAAGTTGACCATGGGGTCATGTTTGGTGTGAGCGACGCAAGCGGATTTGTGTGAACTGGCTCTCTGGTCTAAAGAGGAAGTAGACGTGCATTACTCCAGTGAGGCCTGAGCGGAAAGGTGACATTCAGATTCCTGTCAGGTACGTGCCTTTGAATGGTCTGTTCATGGTAGTAATTGTTTCTAGATAGAAGCATTTTTAGGGGGTGACTATGATGCCTGAGGCTGATAGGGAATATATAGGCATTTTGAGACCCTGTGTATTTGTGTCCTTTGGCCACAGAGTGTTTCCAAACAGTAACACCGAATGTGTACATTTTCAAATTTGAGTAGAGCCGAGTGTTTCCAACGAACTTCGGTCTGTCGGCGTGAAACTGAGAAAGTGGCCGTTTATCAACCAGACAACGACTTTGACTAACGTTATTACAAGGAAAAGACGTGTGAATGGTTATATTGCAAACATATGGCTTTACGTTAAAGCAAGAATCGCGGAAGCTTTCGAAGCAGAGTACCACCGAAAACACCCATTTACACCACTGCCGGTTAAAACAAGGGGAGCCGGGGTTGCCGAATGGTAGAGCGTTGGACTTCCAATACTCGGCTCTCAGTTCGAATCCCGGCTGGGGCCAAATATTTGTGCTGGCTTTTTCATTGTTGCCCCGTCTTTGATATCACCCGTATGTGGTGGAAAAGGACGTTAAACTCCCAAACACCCACCCACCCACCCGGTTAAAACGAAGAAAAACAAAGATATAAAAATAAACACAACAGTCCAGAGAACATTTACAAAGCCATTTCGAACAGGGAGAATTCTGCACAACAAACAAACAACGAAGGAATGCAAAGAGAAAGGGTTTTTGTCGAACAAACTTCAAAAATAAACAAAGATCTCTCTCTCTCTCTCTCTCTCTCTCTCTCTCTCTCTCTCTCTCTCTCTCTTATCTGACGATATATATAGAAATGTGTTACATACATGTTTTGCAATATTAGAGATGACTGTAAATTTCTAACTTGGCATACAGCCAGTATCATCAGCACATGCCACGTATGTTTTGATTTGTTTATCGTGTGTATTTTTCTCTCCTGTATTTCCCCTAGATAGTTTATACTTTTCTTTTTTTTTTAAAACATTTTTATTGTTTGTTTGTTTGTTTTGATTTTTTTCTCAATACCCTTTAATGTAGAATAGCAGGACAGCATGTAAGATAGGCAGCAATGCCTAAATGCTCTATCCTGAATAAAAAACGTTTCATCATCATCATCATCATCATCATCATCTCTCTCTCTCTCTCTCTCTCTCTCTCTCTCTCTCTTTCGCGCGCGCGCGTGTGTTTGCAACATCTGCTCATTGTTTGTTTGCTGTTGTTTTTTGTGCGTTTATTTGTTCGCTTGTTTTTCTTCTTTTATTCCTTTGTTATTACTTAGATAATAGTAGTTTTTAGCAACGGCAGGTATGAAAACTGACTATCTGACGTCAACTACCTCTACCGTTGTAACATAAAGTTTCATCGATTCATTGATTTTCTGTCAATCAACCTTTCATTTATTAACCAACAAAATTAAGACAATAAAACGAAAACCTATACCTGACATCAGCCTGTAGTAACGTGACCCGGTGTCGTTGACTGTACTGTTGACCGCAGACACGAAGACATAGCGCTGAAGCCGACACTGCTTGCTGTTAGAATTGTAGAAGAAGGAGTTGCACGACGTGTTCGCTTGACATGACCTGGCACACTGCAGTTCTGTCATCACTGCAAACGACGCGTTGTCTGCGTCAAGCGAGATGAGGTCATCGTAAGGGACGTCACGAACCCACGTGGAGCCGTTGTTTCTGCAACATCGAATCAGCAAGAGGAGAATTTAAGGATATTGCACACCACTCGCAGCCACTTCAAGCCACTAAATACGCAAGGCATGGGCATCCCCGCTAGGCCCGGGACCACTGCAGACTGCATAATAGTGGCTTGAAGTGGCTTCCAGTGATCTGAAGATTTCAAGTAAAATTGCGATTGCCGCTTACACATTTCAGAGATACAGACAAGAATACTGGACAAGAAAACAGACACCTGGATCGAGTCATTAAAAGCAGAAGCCGTTTCAAAGAAAAAATTTGTACCATTGATTTACTCACATTCCAAGAACGGACAGCACAGAAAGCTGAAACACAACCAGGCCAAAAGTTGATAGAGAAAGTCTGTTCGCCATTCTGCTAACATGAAACATCGGTCATGAAACTTAAAAACAACAAAGGCTGCGAGATGGCTATGCCCAAGAGTGCTGGCAGAATATTCTTGAAACCGGCTCAAATATAAGGAATGTATTTAGACATGGGTCGCGTCATTATGCCTCCATGGTTTTCATTGACATGTCACGCGCGGGAGAAAAACATAGTCCAACTTGAGGTCTGAATTGTAAAGAACAATGTGCGTTTTACCCCTCAAATCAATCAGTCGATGGTTACCATCGGTGATTCGTGTTCAGCCATGCATGACTGAGTGTCTGCCAAACAAACACTTGTTCGATGAAGAAAGGTGGCTACAAAAGTGTTTCTTCCTCCATCTGAACGACTGAAATCACCTCGGAGAAGTTCATGTTAGCACTGTGACATCAATACGTGTGCATAGCACCGCGATCAATTACCCAGCATTCAAAGGAAGACAAAACAAAGAGGATCGGTTGTAGCAAGTGAACAGAAAAAAAAAAAAAATTTGCTTTGGTACTCGTGGGTCGAAACCCACATGCGGTGTATAGGTGCAAACTCACGTCACTGAATTCACGCAAAGAACAGCGAAGCAATATTCCAAACAGTTGAACAGTGAAATAAGCATGGTTATAACAAAAAACTGTTCACAAAAACACGCTTAGTGAAAACAACAACAACAACAACAAAAAACAGAAAAGAAAAACAAATATAATTTCTTTTCGTTGCGTCAAGAAGGCTCCTCAGTCAGAATATAGAGATTTGAATTTGTTTTTGTCGTGTTAGCGTATTTTGAAGTTTTTTGGTACGCTGAGAAGTAAAGGATGTCTCACGCGAATGTTTGAACGTATCTGCTATAAAATCATCTGCCAGAAACACTCGACCAGAAGACTCAAAGCATGCAGACTACCGATCTTCCAGTGTCAGGTTGATTGCTGGGCCTAAAAGTTCATTTTTTTTTTATTATTTTTTTTAGCATGATCTGAGACTCTCATGTGCGGCTTGGGTCTTCCCCAGCGTTGACCTGATAGCCGAGTTGAGGTGACCATTCCAAATGCGTGTTCTTTCTACAGACCTCATACAGCTGCTGCAGGCTCTAATCTTGTGCTTCCAGGTTTGTCTGTACCTCGTGTCTCCTCAAACTGCTGCAGCCTCTCTTCTTGTGCTTCCAGGTCTGTCTGTACCTCGTGCCTCGTCCAACTGCTGCAATCTCTCTTCTTGTGCTTCCAGGTTTGTCTGTACCTCGTGTCTCCTCCAACTGCTGCAGCCTCTCTTCTTGTGCGTCCAGGTCTGTCTGTACCTCGTGCCTCGTCCAACTGCTGCAATCTCTCTTCTTGTGCTTCCAGGTTTGTCTGTACCTCGTGTCTCCTCCAACTGCTGCAGCCTCTCTTCTTGTGCGTCCAGGTCTGTCTGTACCTCATGCCTCGTCCAACTGCTGCAATATCTCTTCTTGTGCTTCCAGGTCTGTCTGTACCTCGTGTCTCCTCCAACTGCTCCAGTCTCTCTTCTTGTACTTCCAGATCTGTCTGTATCTCGTGTCTCCTCCAACTGCTGCAGCCTCTGTTCTTGTGCTTCCAGGTCTGTCTGTACCTCGTGTCTCGTCCAACTGCTGCAATATCTCTTCTTGTGCTTCCAGGTTTGCCTGTACCTCGTGTCTCCTCCAACTGCTGCAGCCTCTCTTCTTGTGCTTCCAGGTTTGCCTGTACCTCGTGTCTCCTCCAACTGCTGCAGCCTCTCTTCTTGTGCTTCCAAATCTGTCTGTACTTCGTGTCTCCAACTGTCGCAGCCTCTCTTCTTGTGCTTCCAGGTCTGTCTGTACTTCGTGTCTCCTCCAACTGCCGCAGCCTCTCTTTTTGTGCTTCCAGGTCTGTCTGTACCTTGTATGTTCTCCACTTGCTGCGGTCGTTGGTAATCTCCATCCACAGTTTTGGGGAGCCGGGAGAGAAGAACTGAAGAGCGTTGAACTTTCAATGCTCGGGCCGTGAGTTCGAATCCCGGCTGGGGCCAAATATTTGTGCTGGCCTTTTTCTCGTTGCTCCGTGTTTGATATCACCAATATGTGGTGGAAAACTTCTAAACACCCATCCACCCTTGCACAGTTTCATGGGAGGCTTAGACTATCATGTTGTTTAAGAAACAATGGGCAGGATGCTGAATGTAAGCTGTAAAGATGATGGTATTATAGTGAAGCTGAAAGTGGTACTGTTGCATTAGAAACGGGTGTTCGGAAACTTCCAGAGTTCTATGGGACTTGGTCTAATACAGGTCTCGTAACATCCCGTATTTTTGCAAGCTCGCGATTTGTAAAACAGCGAATGTACAAGACTTGGAACATTGACACAGAAAAACATTGCTCAGTCACTAGTTGGGCGGTTAAAGCAGCCAGTATGTACTAAAAGGTACTGTTCGCTGCGTGACTGCTTAAGAGTTCCTGAGCGTTCGCCTCTCGATGCCTCGACTCTAGACGACATTTTGATTTCAGAGGTATACACAGATGCATATTTTTTACCTGGTTTATCATATAATTTATTATATGTATTTCACCGTCGCGCGCTTTGCAATGTTGTACAATGTTAATAATAGTAATAAAAGAATAATAATACATAAATGTTCTTGATGTTATGGTCTTTTTAAATCACTCCGCAATGAACTGCAGGGGAGCCGGGGTGGTCGAATGGTAGAGCGTTGGACTTCTAATGCTCGGGTCGTGAGTTCGATCCCGGCTGGGGCCACATATTTGTGCTGGCTTTTTCATCGTTGCCCCGTCTTTGATATCACCCTATGTGGTGGAAAAGGACGTTAAACCCCCAAACACCCACCACCCACCCGCAATAAACTGCAACCTGTTACTGTGGCCGTGTTGCTAATGATTGGTCAAAATCCATGTGTGAGTATATAATTGTCCTGGTGATAGTCACAGTGGGAATCTGTGGCTGAGGCTGCTGTTTCGCATAAAATCCATACTGTTTTTGGAGCCTGAGATATCGCTTGACACATCACAATGTAGTTTTTTTTTGCATACAGAGAGATCACTGTTTGCTTTAAATGCTTTGTATAATATTCATCACTTATCCGAGAAAGAATATGCTAAACTGTTGTATCCCGCGAATTGTCACGAGAATTGCATGCAAGCCACGTCTACACTACCAAACACCATACAGTCGCCCAGAATGCGTACATGGTACAACCCTTTGTACAAAAGTCAAGTCAAGTCAAGTCAAGTCAGGTTTATTTGTCCCAGAACTGAGGAAAATCGCTTTGCAACACGCGTAGAACATACACATAAAACGGAAAAAAACATGCAAATAATACAATCATAAGCACCGTATAAGAATGTATCCAATCGCGTTAAGATAGTTATTTGGTCACAGTACTGTAGTCGTCATTGGCTCATGGTCACCATGACACGGTTTGACTCCCTCAAGAAACTGAAGATGCTGTCGGGGGAGGGGGGGGGGGACGTCCCTGAACAACACCTTCAGTGATTAAGCACAATAATGCTTGTCATGGATCTCTGCCAGATCCGCGCATGCCGCTTGACCTGACTGCGGATAGTTTAGACTACAGGTTCAACACCATTCTATCACACGCGTGTTTGAATGTGCACAGCAAATGTAATGCAAGGGAAACAATCTCTCTCAAGCAGGCGTAGCCGGATTTGTCTGTCCCTAGCATGTAACGGAGAGCGAGTCTGCACAGGATGGGTACAATCGATGGTTCGCTGCCAGAAGGTGCTTATCGATACTGATGAAAAGAAGAGAACAAGAACAAGAACCTTTGTTAAACAACAGTAGAAGTTACAGGCATGTTCATACCAAATTTAAAACTTACTTTTGCTATATTACATGGACTAAATCTACTGTCAACCAAAAAATGAGATAATACGTAAGGCCAAAGCACGCACGCAAGCATGCACACGCACGCACACACACACACACACACACACACACACACACACAGAACATTAATCATGTTAACAGAAACAAATGCAGGTATTGTTCGCACACACATTCACTATTTATGTTGGTGAAAATGACAGTAGGTATTTTTGATCCATGTACATAATACAGAGAACGTTATTCATATTGACGAAACAGAGGTAATCGCACGTACTTAGCATTAAGTAGAAATTTGTGACGCATGTATTAGTGAAAAACACTGAGATAGCCATAGCAATGGCAATTAATGGGCGGCTTATGTTTCTGGACACAAAACCTTAAAGAGATCCTTTTTAAACGAAGACGACGGATACTGATTCAGAGAACGTTCTTGGCGGGAAACCTTCGAATTATGTTCTTGAAAACTGCCGATTTGGCTGGTTGACATATTGCGGTGAAGCGGGTTCTGGGGATAGAAATGCGTTCTGTGGTTTCCTTTTCTTATGCTTGGTCAAGCTACAGATTTGCTAATGAGGATTTGTCTGGCGCCCAGCCTCCTGCTGGAGCTCTGGGCGCCTCACAATAGTGGAGTGGCAATACATACACATGAGATACACATGAAATACATGTCCAGGGGCGCCGGAAGATGTTGGGGGGAAGGGGGGCAGAATCTCGGAGGGGGGAACGTTGCCCGAAGAAAGTGAAAAGCGGGGGGGGGGGGGGGGGCGATCAAATGCTGCGTAGACAAAAAACCTTTACGAACCAGGACGTTGCCCGAAAAAAGTGAAAAGCGGGGGGGGGGGGGGGGGGGGGGCAATCAGAGCAGCGGACCGCAAAAACAGAAGTTCTCTGTTGGGTGGGATGAGGGAGAGAGCACTAAGAGGGGTAGGGGGAGAGGTAGGGGAAGGGGGGGGGCAAGACCATGGCTTTGCCCCCCCCTCTTGCCATAGTCACCTGATTTTCCAGGGGGGGGGGGGGGGGCAAAAAGACACTCTTGCCCCCCCTGCTTGGGTACAGGGGAGGCAGCTGCCCCCCCTGCCCCCCCGGTTCCGGCGCCCCTGATGTCACATTACATACACATGAAATACACGTCACATACACGTTACATACACACAGCTATGATACATCCTAACACGACACAGTATAATGACAATGATGGTGACAGTGATGCTAAGAACGGTTATTCTGTACAATACAGCCGGAAGAAATGGGATTTCAAAGCGGTTTTAAAAAAGAGTCCGTTGACTCTGCATGGCGAACGTGGTAAATCAACCTCGATCCGGTCAAACTGTTACCATACACACGTCACCGAATGTCCTTTCACTCCAAAGGAGACAAGTGTCACACAGGTCACTATGTAACATTTCACTTTAACACATTTCGTGCCGCACACGAGTGTCCCACGTTTTTGGCTCTTTTTTTTTTTTAGGTTTTAACACTGCATGCGGCAGTCATGCAAGATTAACGGTTCCTTGATGCCTCGTACTGCAGCAAACACGAGTGTAATCAAAGTGCAACACTCCCACTAAGCCAAATTTAATTCCATACGGACATACATTAAAGTGTGTGTGTGTGTGTGTGTGTGTGTGTGTGTGTGTGTGTGTGTGTGTGTGTGTGTGTGTGTGTCTGTGTGTGTGTGTCTGTGTGTGTCTGTGTTTTGATGTTGTTGTTTTAGTGACCACACTTGTGCACAACCTTAAACTTACTTGGTAGGGACTGAGTTAAAAAAAATAGTCTTCAGGGAAATTCCCGTTTCAAAGCTCGCTGTTTTCCATTAGTTCTTGTTGCAGGTGTTGAGAAGTTGATGCGAGTAATGAGCGTAATAATAATAATAATAATAATAATAATTTACTACTACTACTACTACTACTACTACTACTACTACTACTAACTGTGCATTGTGTGGGCGCTTTACCCAATTTCTTGAATCGGCTCAAAGCGCCGCGAGCTGAATCCAACACGCAGGCTCGCGTGAATCACACGCATTCTCTCACACACTGGACATAAACACATTACAATCACGTGGTGCGAAGGGTCAGCTCAGCCATTTAAGTTTCGGAATTTAGAATTGCAGTTATTTTCAAAATTTGTGAGCTGAACATTTGCACAGCAGAGGGGAGGAAGCCGGAGTACCCGGAGAGAACCCCCGACTATCGGCCCGAATGAACGGTGCCACGTACGAGAAGGAAAAATTCTTCGCCCCAAGTGGGACTCGAACCTGACCTCTCCCACTGGTGACAAAGTCTCTTAACCACTAGACCACCGACCGCTCCGATCTAAATGTACTACGGACACGCGATGCTCTCACTCGTCAGAAAACTCCGTTGCCATGTTGTTTAAAATCATGTCTCAAAATTCTGTCGTAAAAACAAAGGAGAGAAAAGAAAACACACAGTGTCTCATTGACTGTCTTTCTTTTCCTTCTTGCCAAGACGTGAATATTAAAATTAATACAGTAAACAAGAGGCCAGTGAAAGGGTGCGTTTGCTGAAACCCTCGAGTGCTTTGATGTTTTCCTCTCCGATGGTTCCGGTCGGCGTTTCGTTCTTAGTGCGTCCGACTGAAGCACAATAGATTCTAGCGTCTCTTGTTTGCTTTCATGAGTACGATTCCGCCTCCAGCACAAAAAAAACTACATACTGGCTTTTCGCTTCTTTGAAGAAACTCTTCCGGCTATACCTTTCAAACTCTCTCACAGTCCACAAAAAACAGCACGCACTCTTTGTTCTTCCCCTGAAAGACTTTTGAAAGTGCCTCATCGAAACCTCAAGACAGTAGGCGAACGCGCGTTAAAGTTTCGTTGCCCAGCACTTTGAAACTCACTCCTTGCTGGTGTAAGAGAGTTGACGGTCATTTTCTCTCAGTTCTCTCTCTCTCTCTCTCTGTCCTCCCCCCCCCCCCCCGACCCCAAAGGCGCCGTGAGCATGCTTACTGCATGGAAGTTGGGGTTTTTTTGTTTGTTTTTTTTTCGTAGCGCTATACAAATGGCCAGTCATCATCATCATCATCATTGACCGTTTCAGGTCTGACTTGACAACATATCTATTTCGAGTATCTTCTGACTTGATCTACCTTTTGCATATTTCTTGTAACCTGTATGGTATGAATGTGGGAGTATGCGTGAGTCAATACCCTCAATCAATTGAGTCAATCCTTGAGAATCGCGGTGTATATGTATGAATCATTTGATGATGATGTTGTTGATGACGACGACGACGACGACGATGATGATGATGATGATCATCATCATCATCATCATCATCGTCGTCGTCGTCGTCGTCGTCGTCGTCATCATCACAATCAGCATCATTATTTTATTATCATTACCATTATCATAATTATTTGATTATCATTACCATTATCATCATTATTATCATTTTTTAATAAGAGATATGCATCAAACAGATATTGGTTAATTGTGTGCTCTGGACATTTGATTATTATTATTATTATTATTATCGCTATTATCGCCTCTACTAAATCATCTTTTGTTCTTGACAGTGCTAAAGCTCTGTGTTGTCAACAACAGCACACAAGAACGGCGAGTTCTTAAAACACTGTGCAGCGACCGTCAATAGTATACAGTCAGTTAAGCCTATCACAGACCCTCAAAAGCCAACACGGAAAAGATGCTCAGACGCGAAGGTGTCGATCAAGTAAACACACTTTCAATGCGGATTTGCTCTTCTCAAAGATACAAGTGGCAAACAGAGGCACAGCTATCAGCATTAGCCGGTTCCATGGTGATAAACACGGAAGTACTGGTGAATAACGCCAGTGACTTTTAAGTGTGTCCGGGTTTGCGAGACACTTAGCAGGCCAAAAGGATTTAGGGACGTTCTTGAAGTTCTGCAAGTTGACCAATAAAACTAGGGCCGCTGGTCCAACGCCTCTGTTTTCACATGCAAGTGAAAGATCTCACTCAAGTTTTCAGACACACTCCGGGACGGCTGTACGACATGTAGATAAAAGTTTAGACAATCAATTTACAGGTCAGAACTCAGCTCGACTAATCCAACTCAACAGTGAGGTGCCCTGTAAGCTGTGCAAACGAAGAGCACGTGATTCCTCCGCGGGCTGAATGCTGGATTGGTTTATAGCCATTGTAACGCAGTCTGGTCGGTTGGGCAGAATTTACCACAGTAAATGGAATGTTGATCGTGAGCAGTTGCTATCTGCACGGGACTACGACTGGACGATAATTTGACGTCACTCACTTGCATTTTTGCATCATACATCATCTAAGTGCTCAAGCACAGGCTTGAGAAACGCTCTGACATTCTTGAGACGTCTTTAAATTATAAACAATGAGTCAGAAAATTCGTGATTTTCGTGTAGTTTTTGTTGCTCTTGTTGTAGTTGTTGTTGTTTTTACTTTGTAGCCCAACGTGTATACCAAGGGGTCGCAACAAGAGGCAAGCTGCCAGTGAAGCTGGAACTTTTTGTGCTGGAGAGTGACAAAAGCGACACGAGCGGATTTAGAAGAAGCGGATTTCTGGCCTAAATAGAAAGTAGATTAGCATTACTCCAGTCAGGCCTGAGCGGAAAGGAGACATTCACATTTTTTTTAAACTCCTGTCAGGTGCGTGCCCTTGAATGGTCTGTACACGATCATTTTTGTTTGCAGATTGAAGCATTTTTAGGGGTGACTATGATGCCTGAGGCTAATAGGGAATACGTAGACAATTTAAGGCCTCGTGCATTTGTGTCCTTTGGTCTAAGAGGTCCACCAAGATGTAATCTAGATGTCAGAATATGTTGAACGACCCTCGTGCGCGTTGGAGCAGGAACCAGTCGCTATACATCTGTGTTGCTGGTTTGAATTAATAGGGACTGCGCCTCAGCTTCAGCTTCAGTTAGCTGCCAAACGCAAAGATGGACGGAAGAAAATTTCCTGCTAAGTATTTCATTTCTCCGTTCACCATTGTTTGCCTGGTGTCATTTCCAGTGCACATCTTGTGAGTATTTTTTTTCACTTCAGTGCTAAAAACACAAATGCCCATTAAAAATAGCTCGATGCCGGTCAAATTCAGTCGAGTGTGACATTGCCACAAACGAAAGAAACCCAAACTTTTCAAGCTTTTTTGTTAGTGGCAGTAAGATCACCTTTATTGCCATAATTGTATATAAAGTAATTTCTTATCCAACGTTCGAGTCGTGCAGTACGTGACTGGGTAAAAGAGGAAGGTTTCACTTGCCATGCCTTCTTTGGTGTATTTTGACTTACTCGCACACAAAAAATGAACCTACTATTTTTTTTGTAGACGTCCGTGGTAAGAAAAAAAATGGTCTAGTTTATTTAGTGTGAGACAGTAGTGGACGCTTGAGCATCTCAAGACCCGCTTGGTGAGTTCACAAACTTGTACTATTCCGATATAACAGAACCCAGGAAATATCGGACTCCATGTGGACCCATCAAGACTTATTCGACGACCTCATACCGTTCAACGCAGAGGATCCATCGTTAACAGCAAAGACGACACTGCAGTGTGCGATATCTTGTCGAGTCCGCCAGTGGTGCAACTCCTTCTTCTACAATTCCGTCAGCAAGCAGTGTCGGCTTCAGCGCTATGTCTTCATGTCCCTGAAAGACAGTACTTTCAACGACACTGGGTCACGCTACTACAGGCTAAAGTCCGGTGAGTAAAAGCTTCAAAGGCAGGTTCCAGGGGGGAAGAATCGTAATTTTGCTTCCAAAATTCTGTTTCCATTCTGGTTCGTTTTTAATGGTACAGACCTAGGTCTGGGTTCGTTATAAAGCTTATCCAATTGCTATTTCCTGTGCATGTACGCGTAATGTGATAAATTTATTTTTTATGTCACATTACGCGTACATACAGAGGAAATAGCAATTGGATAAGCTTTATTATAAACCGAGACTGAGGTCTGTACCTTCAAAAACGAACCAGAATGGAAACAGAAATTTGGAAGCAAAATTTTTTTATGTTGATTACGACGTCATCGCTATGACATCTAGTCTTGAATGTTGCGAAATCAATGAGTTGATTTGGTGTTCGCGTCACCAGGTGAATACTATTCAAATAAAATTCCAAAATAAGGTTCACAACAGATAGAAGAAAAATGTTCGGTTCTGTTTAAATATTAATTAACAGAATGATATTGTTTATATGCGTATTGTATATAACGTGTTGTTGTATACTCTATTTCGTTCATATGAAAAAAAAAGAAAAAAAAAACCTTCCACCGAAATGTGAACCGTTCCGTATGTGGGTGCATCCGCCTGCTTTTTTCAGAATCATGCCCCCTGGAGGAGGGTTACGTCGTTGACCGTGTGACCAGCACGTGCTACAGGCCGGTAAGGAAGCCCAACAAGTCTTGGGTTGATGCCAGGACTGCCTGCATTGCGGACGAAAGCGACCTGGTTGTGCTGGAGCCCGTCGAAAAACTGGACTTTCTCTACAACCTCTTTGTGAAGAATTTCAATTGTAAGCAGTTCAGTATATACTGAAAAGATTCGCCGAATGTTCGAGCGGGGAGGGTTGGGGTTTAGGGAAGGACCCTTTTCTTTTTCTTTTATTTTTACTCTGTCCTACTTATGGTTTTGATTTATAATTTATGATTACACCACTAAAACGTTGAACTTTAAGTGCATAATGGGTGGGTGGGTGGGGGTTTGAGGGTTTAACGTCCTTTTCCACCACGTGTGGGTGATATCAAAGACGGGGCAACGATGAAAAAGCCAGCACAAATATTTGGCCCCAGCCGGGATACCAACTCACGACCCGAGCATTGGAAGTCCAACGCTCTACCATTCGGCCACCCCGGCTTCCCCTTTATGTGCATAATAAACCCAGATCCTCTGTAGCAATAATAATAATAATAACAATAATTCCGAAGCATTACATGAAAACTGTCGGAGAGCGCTCGTTCATATTCTTGGCACCGACTGTCTGAAACTCTTTGCCAGTCAAACTCCGACTTCAGCCCTCACTGCCCCTGTTTAAATCCCATCTGAAGACTTTTCTCTTCCGTCAAGCTTTTGTTAGTTAGGCTTATGTTGAGTCTGTTTGTGTATACAATGAGTCGTTCCATGTCGCTGCACCTGCCAATTTGGATGTTAAAGCTTGTGAAAATAGTGTGTGTGTGTGTGTGTGTGTGTGTGTGTGTGTGTGTGTGTGTGTGTGTGTGTGTGTGTGTGTGTGCTTTAAGCGCAGTGAGTCCTTGGTACTTGGAGAGCAGCGCTCTATAAAAAAAAAAAAAAAACCTATGTATTATTATTATTATTATTATTATTGTTATTTTACTACATGCACGTGTGCAGGGGAGCCGGGGTGGTCGAATGGTAGAGCGTTGGACTTCTAACGCTCGGGTCGTGAGTTCAATCCCGGCTGGGGTCAAATATTTGTGCTGGCTTTTTCATCGTTGCCCCGTCTTTGATATCACCCTATTTGGTGGAAAAGGACGTTAAACCCCCAAACACCCACCCACCTCTACTACACGCACGTTATTAACGGTGTTACCTACTTAAGCATAACTGGCAGTTCATCTGCTTTATACTCTGTCCCGCAGACCATAAGGTGCGCCTTGAGGGCTATACTTGACTTGCTTCCTCTCTTTATGTTGGCAGTCTATAAAAACGATAACGCTTGGCAGCTCGGTGGATCTCGTCCGCAATCAGCATGGGGCACAACATCATTCCCCGGCGGAGTCCCGGACCACGTGTGGGTGAACGGACAGCCAGTGGACTTCACGGCCACAGCCCCGTACTGGAAGCCTGGCGGTCCGGACGACGCGGCGAAAAATGTCATTGGCATCAAAAACAAACATTTCTACAAACTGTACAACTACAAAGGTGGAAACAATAATGCAAATGCGTACGTTTGCGAGCGTCCATACGTCGGGTAGGACAAGAAGAATGTAGTCATGATGTCCCTCTCCTGTAGTCGAGGGTCATGGATCCAACCATAGGGGAAAAACATCAACACATTAATATCTCTGTGGTGCCTGGACCAATATTTATATAATGATAGGACACAACTGACGCTGAATAACGCTTCATGAAAGTATACGCTTTAGCCCCACAAGCTACAGTGCGTGCGTGTCTCAATGGAAAATGTCCGGCGCGAGGTGAGGATCCCATTCTAACTTCAGTCAAGCTCAGCTAGTCAACATCGTCGCACAGCTTAGATACGCTGCCGCTTTTCTGACATTAACCTGACGTTTTCCTGTGCTTAGGCACCACGCAAAAGATGTAGATACCAAAAAGTTTGTTCGCTTGGATCCCTAACCCAGGATGCGACTTCCCCGATCACTCATGCGTTACCCGAACCAGAATGAATGAAGCTTTGTACTGTACGCTCTGCACCGCCGTGAACACCCTAACGCAAAGCTGACTGAATACAGCAACCACAGTCAATTACGTTTACACGCTGCATAACCCTGGATAACAAGCATGAACTGAAAAGGTGTCATTATTGTCTTGCTATATCTGAAGCAAATTTTGATGATGATGATGATGATGATGATGATGATGATGATGACGATGATGATGGTGGTGGTGGACACTTGATATGGCGCACGGCTCCACCCTAACTGAGTGCTCACGGCGCTTAGGGAAAGGAAAAATAGTGAACACACACACACACACACACACACACACACACACACACACACACACACACACACACGATTGTTTGCACTTTCCAACAAGCCGCGCGGCGGACTAGATCTAGCATTTGAGAGGAACCAATGACAGTAGAGGAAATGTACAGTTCATTGAGAGGAACCAAAGCCACTGAATTCGTTTGGAATGAATAGTAGAACAAAACTAATGACACCAATGACCAAAGTGCAACAATGACAAGGGATGACGACATGCCAAATTACGTCACCGCGTTCCAAAGTCGTGACGTCCACGCACCTTACTCTGTATTTTTGTTCAGTTCAAAGAAAGCTTTTGAGTGTAATTTTTTTATGTGATGTTAGAAATAGTCGGATTTCTCTAGTCTCAGTATTAAGCCAGTATTGAGGAAAGTCATTAGTTGTGTAGATTTGATTTGCGTACTTGAATAAAACGATCATAAACATCTACTTACACAAAGTCTGTCAGATCTGCAGAGCTGTGCTAAGAACCCATTCGTTGGATGAACTTCCAAGTTCTAGAAAATGTAGGCATCGCGTGTGATTCACGTTAGCGTGCGTGTTGGGTTCAGTTCGCGGCGCTTTGAGCCAATTCACGAAATTGGGTAAAGCGCCTATACTATACTATACTATACTTATTATTATTATTATTAGATGTCCTTGCAACGGAAAGTCTAACCGTAATGTACAGCTCTTAATGCGACACAGTGTTGTTTACAATATGAGCGAGCGGTCGAACATTTAAATTTTACGACAGTTGTTACACTGCTGGAGCCGGCTTAGTGTGGGTCGCCGCGTCGTCGAGTACGCTTCTGTTGGCTCAGTGCCAGCATTACTGACGCTGTCAGTGTCCAAGTGTCAAAGTGGTGTTATGATAGATGCCAGTCCAGAACGATCTGTGAGCATAACAATGCTAGTATCAGCCCCTTTAAATATTGGCATCCTAAGTAGCCACTGACTTTAGAAACATCGATTCTTTGTGATGAATAGGAGCGTTTTATCAGTAAGCTTTTTCTGACGCTAACTCTGAACATGGCGTTGTCGTGTTAAAAACATTAAAAGGTCTGCCAAAGTGCTATTCAAATGTAAAGGAAAAGAGAAAAAGAGAGGACAGGAGGGGTGGGGGGTTTGGGGTCCATGCATGCAAATGCAAATTTCTGGATCAACAACAGCAAATGAAAAAAGAAAATGTAGCCGACAAACAGAAGCAATGTGTTTTTTTTTTGTGTTTTTTTTCTCTCTGCCAAAAAGGCGTTTTTCTACGCAGAAAAAAAAACGCGTAAAAGACAACAAAAGAAAAATATACGATGGACAATGCTTGTCAGACTCAGAAGCGTTCCACGGCCTTCTTTCCTGAAATCCTTCATCACAGGCCTGTAAGGATTGACGACTGAGATATATTCACAAATACATCAGTCAGTGTTCTGAAAGAGCAGGCGAAACAAGCGCCACTTTGCATTGGTGTGTGTCGATCCCAGTGTCCATCTTACTGAAGACGACAAAAGTCAATGGAATTAAGGACACGTCCGCTGTCACTCCGAGCCTTTCTCCGCAGCCTGCATTGTAGTATACACTTCGTCACTTGCTCAATCCTAGCAGCTTATTGTGTGTTTGTACATCTCTCATGGTCCTGCAGCCAATCAGGAAGCTCTGCATTGTTCCTCGTTTCAGCTCAAGCGTGGGAAGAGGAAGGAAAGGAGACGCAGAAGGTTGTTTTGAAGTGTCGATCAATTAAGCATAATTATGAAGGGGAAGAATATCTTTCACGCGGACCTCTCCATGAAAACAGCATGACACCATTGCTTTGGTTAACCTGTCGATCGGAGCGAATAGCTCGCAGTGCTAATGAACGCAGGCGCAGATACCTTGTAATCTGTTTATGCTTTGCCGATACTCAGCGTGCGTGCGTGCGTGCCTCTGTGTGTGTGTGTGTGTGTGTGTGTGTGTGTGTGTGTGTGTGTGTGTGTGTGTGTGTGTCCATTTGCCGGCGTGGGGGGGGGGGGGTCACATTTGTCGCTTTACACATTGCCAGCCATTTTGCATTTATGGTGTTACTTTTCTCGGCACCTCCCGACTGAAATAGGTTTTACATAAAGTAATTATATGTATTAATTTATCACCCACATTTACTGATCATTTATTTACTTACATCCTTTATCATTTATAGATATTAAAGCATGCGTTTGTACCGTAGATTCAGCTAGTCAACTGGACTTGATTTGGTGAAAAACAACTAAGTCCCTCCTCATCACAGGATTCGAACCCGGTCCTCTAATCCCGATCCGCAGGTGGACCTCTCGACCACCAGACGCAACGGCCTACCCTTTAAAAACTTGGCTGGTTGACAAGACTGAACAAGCATCAAAGAAAACTCAAGAGACGACACAAAAGAGTCTCAACAAGGAACCATCGATCCGCCAAGTTGAAGGTCTGCATTGTCCACAAAAAGCCACTACATGTAGCAGGTTTGCTTGTTTGTTGTCGCGCGACCCCGGTTTGTTCTCTCTTTTAAACAAAAACTCCGCGACTATGCACAGTGCACAGACAACTCCGTCGCGGTGTTTTCAGCGTTCTGAAGCCACAAGTAAAACCGATAGGAATTTACTTCAGTCTGTGTTTGGACACTGAACGAGAAAGATCGATGTTGCAGATCTTCTCGTGCAGTACACAACACCCGCTTCAAGCTTTATGTTTATACTGCAGAACATAAACTCTTTATTGAAAAGCGTTTTTTTTTCTTTTGACATTTCAGAATTTAAAGCCTGTACTGAAAAGCAACAGGACATGATACAAGTATTGTCGAATTAATCAGTCCCACAGTCCCTGAATTTAAAGTAGGCGACGTAAGGTGAGTCACGTACAGGCAGTCTTTCAGTTGAGACACATCTGATTGAAGTCTACCGATGCTCGGAATTTCACAAACACAGCCATCACATCGGCCTCACGGAAACCTGGCGGGTTAAAAAAAATAGGGCAGTTAAAACCACGGGTGAAAAAATAACAAGAAATAGAGATTTTGCTATTAAGGGGGCAGCATACACATCGACAACAAAAACAACACGTATAGAACCTTTTTCACCAGCTGGTACAGTAGAAGTCGTTGCGATGGAAATAGCTAGTGCAGATTAAAAAGACACAAATATGGAATGGTGAGTGGGTGTTTGGGAGTTTAACGTCTACGTATGATTGATATCAAAGACAGGACAAAGAGAAAGGAGACAGCACAAATATTTGGCCCTAGCCGGAATCCGAACTCACGACCCGAGCATTGAAAGTCCAGTCCAACGCTCTACCATTCGGATATCCCAGCTCCCCAAACAAAAATATAAGATAAGTCACTGACCGTGGCTCTCCCACGTGACCTCATGGTTGCTGGGCGCGTAGAGGATGGCGGGAACGTGAAGTACGTGACCCCAGTCACACGTCTCACTCTGCTTGTCCTTCACCACCAGCCAGCCGACGTCATTCGGGCAGGAGTTGTAGGCGTGGTTGATGAAGAATCGTCGACCCTCAGATGGGTGTCTGCATGAACAGTGCATGTATGTGAGTCTCACACTATGGCCATAAACTGTCTGTGTGTGTGTGTTGACTTCGAGGTGGAAGTGACCACTGATATTCATGGCCAGTGCAATGCAGTCTGGCCGGTTGGGGCAGAAGGACTAGGGCACCGCATTAGAGAAAACGTATAGGCCTATCAGTAGGGACCAGTTTGTCACGGAGCTTCGCTCCTTGAGAAAAGTTTCACCTTGAAATGATGTGACTGCTCACATGGCGGGGTTCCTGAAAAGGTCACTCACTCAACCCTTTCATCCGGGGTGGGGTGTGACCCTGGGGGGGGGGGGGGATGTTCAGTCTACGAACAACGACCACAGCAACGCAAAAAAAAAAAAAAAAAAATCTCACCCAGCGATACTGAAGTAGTTGAGACCAGTAGTCGACTTGAGATCCGTCCAGGACGATTCCACGAGACGTTCCTGTGAGAACCATGACATGTAGTCACTTCCGGTTCCGGAGAAGGCCAAGTGCTCCTTCTCGGTTCCGTTCTCGTACAGCACGAGACGTACCTGCGAAAATCGTACACATTTCTTAAATGCAAAGAGTTTTTTGTTGTTGTTGTTGTTGTTGAATGTTAAGAAAAGAGAGCGGCAGTTTTGCTATCCAAACACCACGCTACTACTACGGTGTACCGTGCCGTCTGTGTAGACACAAGGGTACTCGGTCTGGTGGTTAAGGCGTCCACTGCGGATCCTGAGGCGCGGGTTCAAATCCCCTGGTGGGCAGGGATTTGGTTGGGGATTTCTTCTTGCCATATCGAGACAGCGTATGTATGTATGTATGTATGTATGTATGTATGTATGTATGTATGTATATTAGACACACCCCATCCCATCCCCTTCCATTCTATTATGTATATGGGGAGCCGGGGTGGTCGAATGGTAGAGCGTTGGACTTCTAATGCTCGGGTCGTGAGTTCGATCCCAGCTGGGGCCAAATATTTGTGCTGGCTTTTTCATCGTTGCCCCGTCTTTGATATCACCCTATTGGTGGAAAAGGACGTTAAACTCCCAAACACCCACCCACCCCACCAACCCTATTATGTATATTTGTATATGTGTACGTAGTATGTATGTATGTATGCATGTATGTATGTATGTATGTATGTATGCCTGATTCATGTAAAACCCGTGTGCGAGCGATCATGATGTATGTTGGCCGGTGTGGTGAACTTGATTTACATGTTGATTGTCTCGTTTCATGTACCCCCCCCCCCCCCCAACGGGGTTTTGAAATAAACACTTTGACTTGACTTGACTTGAGCCAAAAGCCGGGTACATCCGCCGGTACATTACAAACATACTACAATATTAGCCCTTCATTTTACTCTCATCCACTCGCTGTACTCTGCTCTCATGAGACAAATACCTCGTCGATTGATGCAGAAGGCCACAAGTCCAGCAGACGACTCCGGTAATGCCTGTCACACGGTAGTGACCCGTTGACTGTCGTGCACCCACAAGGCAGCGTGGCGCGGGTCATGGGGTCGTCGTCATGGTGACCTACGTCAGTCCAGGCGTCATACACGGGCCGTCCAATCCCAGCGGTGGCGCGGAACGCCAGCATCCAATCGTCATCGTACCACACGAAGTCTGGGGAATGATTGACACAGAAGTTGATCAGGGCCGCGTTTCTTAAGGGGAGCGTTCCGAAACGTTCCGGGGCGCTTTGCTATGAAACCGTTTGCACGCAACTTGCCCGCGGCGTGCGAAAAAGGCGCTCGCGCGCGCAGTCTGAAGCAAGTTCGCCACGAACAAAAGGCCATGTGGTCAGTTTCTATGTAAACAAAGATGGCGGCGCCCACCGAAGGCCTCGTTGAAGTGGAACTAAGAAATGGCTTAAAATGAGTTTGCGGGTGGATGGAGACCTTCTGTCCCAACTTGTAATTGTGCAGAATAGTATACGAAAATAATTTGAGCTAACTGCACCGGGTCGTGGTCGCCAGTCATTCAGGGATATGTTGTGCGTGTTTGTGGGGAAGGAGTGGTCAAAGTGAGTACGTAAGGGTGTCTTACGTCTCCGTTTTGCATCGAGCAGAACGTGCATATTAGCGGTATATCATGCTCCAAGCCAGTAATTATTGCTCCTCCTCAAAGACGTCGTCTTCTGCGCTCAAAAGATGACTGATAGCTGCGAGCACTGGAGTTTTCTTCTTCCTTTTCAGCCTTGCCAACAACCGTGTTCGTGATTCCGCCGCCATTTTGAAAGCGCCTTGTTCTAATTGGCCGTTTCCCAACGAGGCAGAGCGACCTCCGCAAGCGCCCGAGAGCGCAATTGCGTGAGAAACGCGCCCCAGACAAAAGGGAGAACGAAAGGGAACGGTAAGGATTGAGGGAGGGCGAGGGTGGTGGGGGTAGGGGGCGGGGTCAGGGGGGTGACAGAAACCTACGCAAGCAGTCGGATTAATATTCTTTTAACACTTACCAGCGGAAACACGTGACCCCATGTTCTGAACATCTCTCTGTACGGAAGACAGCGTAGAGGACTCTGCAATTATCAGAGAAGACAAAATGATTATAACAAATATCCACACTTGAATAGCTGTGCTGACCCTTCGCACCACGTTATTGTAATGTGTTGGTGTCCGGCGTGTGTGTGTGTGTGTGTGTGTGTGTGTGTGTGTGCGTGCGCGCGCGCGTGTGTGTGATTCGTGTGAGAGCGTGCCTGTTAGGTTCCTTGCGCTTTGGGCCAAGCCGCTGAGTAAAGCGCCTATATTGATGCACACAAGTAGTGCATGTATTAGCAGTAGCAGTACTAGTACAGACCCATACGCTTAAGTCAAACACGCTTAAGTCGAACTTCGGATACGTCGAAGCAAAATTTTTTTCCCGGCCAAACTTGCTCTTTGTATGACTAAATTTTCCACGGATAAGTCGAACGAGTACTCAAAAACGGATAAGTCAAAACTCGGTTATGTCAAACGAAATCTGCAATTTTAGCCTCGGATAAGTCGTGCCAGTCGCTGGCACGGGAATTTCTTTTTGCCCTTCTGATGCATCAGCGCCAAAACACGGCTTGCACGGAGATTTTACATTTTCCGT
Organism: Batillaria attramentaria; assembly: GCA_018292915.2. Classification (NCBI taxonomy): domain Eukaryota; kingdom Metazoa; phylum Mollusca; class Gastropoda; family Batillariidae; genus Batillaria; species Batillaria attramentaria. The sequence goes on along the minus strand of JACVVK020000116.1, from coordinate 57,023 downwards.
GCAAGTACAGGTTGACAGCGTTACCTGTCCTGCGGGCCTTAGGGCTGGTTAACTTGGGTGGTAGAACACGAAATTGGCGAGAAACACGTGCAACAACAGAGCTAGGCGTGAGATCTGACCCTGTGCCCCTGATCTCTGATGTTTTCTGTCGCCAGTGTTAAGGTGGTGATTTGCCGTCGGATTCGGAGAGTAAGCAGTGAGTTATTCCTGGTGTGTGAAATGTTTGTTTGTGTGTGTGTGTGTGTGTGTGTGTGTGTGTGTGTGTGTGAGAGAGAGAGAGAGAGAGAGAGTTTGCCGGTTGGTGCCGTTAGAGTTGGATCTTTCTGCTATTTGACTGCGTGTGTTTATATGACATTGCACTAGAATTTATTGAGCACATGCGATCATATGACTGCTAACGCGCGCGCGCGTACACACACACACACGCACGCACACACACACACACACACACACACACACACACACACACACACAGAAGACGCTGCTGATCTCACAAGCAGAATAAGAGTCAGTGAAACTAGAAAAGAAGAAGGAAACATAAGCTGGAAACTTATCACTGTTTGGTGCCAGGCAGCTTTAAGTCAGAACGAAACAGCTATCAGATAAACTTGGCTTTATCCTTCCTCTCCATTGCATGTGTGACTATGGAGAGACCAAGCCAATACTCTGAACTGATTGAAAGTAAACTCAAAGTGAACAGTCAGAATAGCTACGGAGATTCGATGACATGGCAGCTTACACGAGCGTTTTGAATATAACAAATCCTAGCAGTAAGGCTCAGTATAGTTCGCACCCCTGGGCCATACTGGGCAAACTATTCAAACGCATTCACATTCATTTAGTAGAGTTCGCCTGCTTAGATCGGTTTAGGGCTAGGTTTAGATTTAGGGTTGGGGTTATCTTGTGGTAATGGTGCAATCGCTGTGTTGTTTAGCCTGGACGGTCGCAGTGCATTTACAGAAGATGCAAATGACACAAGGGGGCGAACTATGTCTACCAACGCAGCAGCAGTAAGCTCATGTGTGTTGACCAGAGAAAATAAATTTCAGTTTCCAAACCGAATCAGGGGGTGAAAAGGTGCAACTCGCTTAACTCGAAGCTAGAGTCAAAATTCGACCTTATCCGTCGACACGGATAAGTCAAACTTCGGATACGTCGAACAAAAATCCATTTCCCTTGCGAATTCGACTTAAGCGTGTTCGACTGTAGTAGCAGTAGTTGTAATAGTAGACGTATAAGTAGTAGCAGTAGTGGTAGTAGTAACAGTAGAAGTAGCAGCAGCAGCAGTTGTACTAGAAGTAGCATGCAGTGCATGTTGCAGGACTTAGCAGCAGCAGCAGTGGTAGTAGTAGCGGAGTTAGTTAGTAACTGTTAGTCAGTCAGGGCTTAACGCCGCGCAAGCAACAAAATATTTCGCAGCTAATCAAGGTCCTTCTTCGCCAGATTAAAATAAAAAGGGAGACAATAAAACAAGGTGTAAATATTTATCAAAAATCTATCTGGTATAAATGATAAACACGTTTCACGTCTTTTAGTAGTAGTAGAGGTAGTAGTAGTACATACAGCAGCAGCAGTAGTAGTAGTAGTAGTAGTAGTAGTAGTAGTAGTAGCAGTAGTAGTAGTAGTAGCAGTAGCAGTAGTAGTAGCAGTAGTAGTAGTAGTAGCAGTAGTAGTAGCAGTAGTAGCAGTAGTAGTAGTAGTAGTAGCAGTAGTAGTAGCAGTAGCAGTAGCAGTAGTAGTAGTAGTAAAAAATTCTAAATCAAAAAACAAAAATGGACAACTTACGTCCTGCAAGGGCGGTTTCCGTAGACTCCAGCCTCTCCCTCAAACGATCGTTGTCCGCCATGACAGTCTGCAGGCGGCTGTCCAGATCCCTGATGGCGGCGTATGCTTCCTGCAGGGTTTCATCTCCACTCTCGTCCATCAAGAACCTGCGAGTTGCTGCAGTGAAACCACACACCAGCACTGCCAGAAACAAGCACAGAACTCCCTCTGACCGAGACATTTTCTGCCAAATACTCAGCACTTCTTTCAGTGATTTTGGGGGGTTATGGGAGACGCGTGTTTACTTTGCCGTTCGCAGCCTATTTTGTTGGGTTCTGAACTTTAGATGTAGTTGTTCTTATCTCTGCTTATCTGTTCCAAGGTAAGGACGCACCGAGACTTCTAGGTTCGACTTTACCAGTGACGTGTACACTGACCGAAAAACTGTCGTAATCTGTCTTTGTAGGAACGGTCAGATTTTCAGAATACGTTCATGGTTACGTTCATTGTACTTGTATGGCGGATGTAAACATGCAGTTTGGATCAGGCGCACCTTGAACATTGTTGTTGTTGTTGTTGTTGTTACTATTTTAACAATTAAGAGCCCAAGGCCGACCACCCCGTGCCAGCTGGTTGAAAAGAGCAAGCCACCGGCCCCCGTAGTGTAGTGGTTAGCACTTCGGACCATGGACCGGGAGACCCGGGTTCGAGTCCCATCCGAGGCAAGCGGGATTTTTCCTACCTAGGTCGGCTCCTACCCAGAGCGGGTGTGCTATGAACCCAATGGGGAGGCTGTTGCCACACAGCCGAGTTTCACCCACTTCAGGGGTGCGACTTTGGGGGTGCTTCCCTTGGTATGACACGTCTTATGATGTGGATGATCACACGACCGGCACCGCAGGTGCCGTAGTTCCCGGGCCTGGTTAATGCCGGGATATTTATGACAGGAAGCGTGGAATGCGGCCCTGTCCTACAGTCCCAAACCACACGGACCTCCATATCATCATCTTACCATCATCCTCATCTCCATCATCATGCATGATAAAACTTGTCCCAGCTTCCGAGCCCTCCGTGGATTGTACCCATTACCTGGGAGGAACACCACTGCAGCTGGCAAACAGTTGGGGCAGCAAAAAAAAAAAAAAAAAAAGAAGCAAGCCACTGCACACCAGTCGGAGCCACTTCATGCCACAATTACCCAAGGCATGGTCCTTTCCCGCTAGGGACAGAAACACAAATTGGTGTTGAGATGTTTTTACTATTGTTTTCTGTCTTTTTCTCCCCCACCGTTTTTTTTTTTTTTTAATTCATTTCCTTTTTCTTTTTCCCGCGCCGTGTATGTCAGTATGTCAGCAGACTTACCTTTTGTTTGTTGAAGTTATGTCCCATTTGTTTGTGTCCTGAGGAAGGCGAAAGCCGAAATGTTGACCCGTGCCGTCCTTTGTGAAAGTTAAGTGGTTTCTGTCCCTTTTATGCCGCTTTCATTTGCAAAATGGTAAAGTTAGTTCTACAACGGAAATAAGATTATCAGAGGGTATTTGGAAATAACAATGGCCCGAGGGTGTGTTTAACATCAGAGAAGGGATCGTCAGAGTCGAGACAACCGGAAATGCGTCCATGATGATATTAACGGGAAGGAATGGCACCGTAAGGAGATCAAAAGCAGAAAGACTTCGACTAGCGTTCGCTTATTATCTTCTTACTGAACTGATCAAACTAGGCTCCGCACGACAGAGGTTATACCAAGTTGTTGTTGCGTGGTTTTGCTTGTTTCTCCTATCAGATATATATATATATATAGAGAGAGAGAGAGAGAGAGAGAGAGAGAGAGAGAGAGGAAACAAAGGCATTTTCGGAAATATGCAAGACTACGGCACTTCTGACTTAAACTCCTCCTCAAATAACGCTTTGCTGTCCAAATGACCGATTCAGGTCCTTCATGTAAGTTACTTGAAAACGTTATTGGGTGGTTTTGGTTTAGCAGAAGGTCTGAGTAAGTCAGTATTTGAAACTGTAATTTTCTGGAAAGTGCAGAATCCCCGATTTTTTTCTTTTTTTAAATTTCGGAATTTTAGATTTGCATTTTATTGTTGAATTTTGTGGGCTAAAAAAAAAAATCCCCAATTTTTGAAATTTGACATTTCAACTTTAAAGTATATCCTACATCAGTATTTTATTTGGGGCAAAAATACGTTTTCCCATTGTTGTTTCAAAACGCTTGGGGGTCATTTGGATGCAGATGGAGGGCTAAGAGTTGAGTTACTTGAAATTTAAACAGCGACCTGCTTCCTAGGTAGGAAAGGCAGTAAGCAGCTGCAAGAGACAGCTCCCTATCTCTCTATGTATTACCAAGTGACTGATTTGGAAAGATGATCTTCCAGAGCAACCACGCCGCTGAAAAGGAATAAAACGGTAATTCTTTTTACGTTTTTATTGGTTCTTAATTCGAATTCGGGCTGCTTCCCTAACGCTCACAACACAATTCAAGAGCAGTTCATCCTCACACAGACACGGGCATAACTACGATTAACTACATATTCAATATATACATGTATATATATTCTACATATTAAAACGACAAAATGTATAATCATATCTAACTCATGACACATTCTCTGAAAATGCCTTTCAAAGTACAATACTAATTTGTAGAGAGAGAAAAAAAAAACAAAAAAAAAAAAAAACATGACAACGACTGGCTGCAAGGTTGGTTGGTTGGTTGGTTGGTTTAGGAGTTAACTGCCATTTTTCCACCACCTAAGTGAAGACGAGACAACGGGGGGGGGAAGCCAGTACAAATATTTGGCTCCAAGCAGGGGTTCGAATCCACCAACCGAACATTTACAGTCCAACTTATTAGTTATAATTATCATTAGCAGTAGTAGTAGTGGTGGTAGTAGTAGTAGCAGTTGTAGTGGTAGTAGTTGTTGTAGTGGTGGTAGTAGTAGTTGTTGTGGTGGTAGTAGTTGTTGTGGTGGTAGTAGTAGTAGTAGTTGTGGTGGTGGTAGTAGTAGTAGTTGTAGTAGTAGTAGTAGCCGTAGTAGTAGTCGTAGTAGTAGTAGTAGTGGTGGTGGTAGTAGTAGTAGTATCAGTAGTAGTAGTAGTAGTGGTGGTGGTGGTAGTAGTGGTAGTCGTAGAAGTAGTAGTTGTAGTAGTAGCAGTGGTAGTAGTAGTAGTATCAGTAGTAATAGTAGACGACCTAATCATGTAAGCTGTTTATATCACGAGCATTTTCTTTTCTCTTGGAAAATCCAGTCTAGTGATCCAAGTGCTCATTTTTGACAGACCTTTTTACATAGACCATTTCCACCGACACCGAGAAAAGCACTAGTTCCATTCAAAACCACTGTGTGCTGTCTTGTGTTACGAGTCTGACGAACAACATTAAATGTGAAGATGACACTGTTGCAACAAATTGCCATCACAGTAAATTCAACAATGAAAGAATAATTTCAAAGTTTACTATCTGCGTGGCCAGATTCTGTCACACTATCTGCGTGCGCTAAATTTATGTTTCGGTGTAGAAGTGGCTGCTAACGTAAGCCTCCGTAGCGAAAGGGGGCAAAAAGTGTACGCGTGGGCAGATTCAAACACATTCGACATGTATTGTTGCGAAGTGTCGGTCATGCAAGCGTCAAGTTTCGTTTCGTACACATCGCGAAGGCCATATCTTCCAACTGTCTTCACAGTAGGCAGAAAAACAGTAGTTCGTCTGCTCGTGTGTTGCCTTGTAAAATTGCGTTGTGCTTTACGTCCGCTAGATTCAGTCTCGTGTGTCGTGCGTGTGCTCGACTCGTCTCCTTGGCGGCGTTTTGTGGCGAGGTTGGTGGCTAATTTAATGTCTTGTTTACACGTTTCCAGGTAGAGTTTGGTGTATTGTTTTGCTGTTCTTTGCGTTGTCTTTCCAGATGCAGTCAACGTCACCTCACTTTTCATCCATCTTCAGCGTTTTTAGCAGAAGGTCAGAAATCTCCATTTCAAGGCCACTGACCGACGACGTAAATGGAGTGTGTTTTTGTGAACTCGTAAACCACTGAGTGGGTTATGAAAAGCCGTAACACACTTTCGCTCTCTGTTTCCTTACTAATTTCGGACGTAAAGCACTCATAGTTAAGTCATTGAAAGTTTGCACTGGCGAGTGGTGTAAAATCACATGCATCCATTTTCGTGGCTGGGCTCACATACAGCGCAAAACATTGTGTTTTTCACTTTTCGTAAAGAAACAGTAATTTGCTTCAATATTTGGATTGGGTCACACACAGCGAGTCAGAATACTGAAGTTTCGTCCTGTCGGGAAAAGATGCTTGATTCGTCTTTTGCACTAGGGTCACACACGGCTAGTCAGAACATTGTCGTGTCTGCCTGTCGGAACGTGACGTTGGCTTCTCCGATGAAGATCCCGTCTCGTGTCTTGTCCACTTTAAATGTCTGTGCTCTGCACAACAGCAAGATAAAACTGAAACGAATCACACACACACACACACACACACACACACACACACACACACACACACACACACACACACACACACACACACACACACACACGCACGCACGCACGCACGCACACGCACACACAACATCCCACCCCACCCCATCTCACATAACCTCTCACGATACAAGTACACACACCGCAAAACTGATCGGTTAGTCACCAACGGCCTGACGGAAAATAATGAGCCTTAATTTGTGATTTGAACTGAGGCAGTGGGGGGGGGGGGGGGGCAGATCACATAGTTCGGTTGACAGTGAGTTCCAGACATGTGGGACTGAAACACACACACACACACACACACACACACACACACACACACACACACACACACACACACACACACACACACACACACACACACACACACACACACTGGTACAGACCTTTTTGGCACAGATGGTGCGACTTTCTTGGACCTGCAAAACGTCGCGCGGAACGTTCTCCGGAAGGTGGGGTTGGTCAGGTAGAAAATGATAGGGTTGAGCGCGCAAGATGCCTTGCAGCACATGGTGGGCAGCGTAGTCAGCCAGAGGGCGATATCTGCCTTATGGATGGCCACCACGCTCAGCAAGGCGTACGGAGACCATACAACCAGGAAAGCGGCCACCATGGCTAGGGATATCTGTCGACAGTGAACATCATCATCATCATCATCATCATCATCATCGTCGTCGTCGTCGTCGTCATCATCATCATTATTAAGTCAAGTCAGTTTTATTTTGTCCCAGAATTGAGAAAATCGCTTTGCAACACGCGCACAACATACACATAAAACGTGAAAAGCATGCAAATAATACAATCATAATCACCGTATAAGAATATATCCAATCAAGTTAAGATAGTTATTTGTGGTTTAAATTACGTTAAACTATCCTTGACTTAAGTAAGAATTACCGCTAATCACATAGCTAAGACCAATATAAATATCACTCCATTCCCATTCCATTCATCGTCATCATCATCGTCGTTGTCGTCGTCGTCGTCATCATCATCACCATAATCATCAATGCATTGTGTGTTATGTTGGCGCTTTACTGACTCAGTTTCTTGAACTGGCTCAAAGCGCCTCGAACTGAACCCGACACGCACTCTCACATGAACCACACGCATTCTCTCACACACTGTGGACATGAACACATTCGCGCGAAGATTCACCTCTCCTATTCAAGTTTCGGAATTTTGAACTGCATTTCTTTTGAATTTCATGGGCTGAACATCTCCAAAGCAGAGGGGGAGGAAGCCGGAGTACCCGGAATACTTATTATTATTCCAAATTCCGCTCTCCAAACACAAAAGACTGGCTGCGCTAAATGCATGCACACACATGCATGCCCCCCCCCCCCCCACACACACACACCTTGCTCCCATGATATTATAGGTTTGTGGTCGGCGTTTCAGGTGTTGTTGCAGCTTGTGCTGTTGTCTTTGTTGTTGTTACTGTTGTAGTTAGCGTTGTGTTACTGGGTTTTTTCTTGTGTTTTGTGCTGTCACTATTGTTGTTTGTTTCTTTGCGTGTTTGTTTGTTTGTTTGTTGTTTGTTTGTTTGTTTGTTTGTTTGTTTCGATGTTTGTTAATCCTGTTTGTTTGTCGTTTCCGTCTGTGCTGAACAAGGCCTTCAACATGGGGCAACGAAACAAGGGAGGCAAGCCAGCTACATTCTTTCCCTTGAAATGGATGTATTATATCCATTTTACACTTGTGATCATAAAAATTAATATCTGGTAAATCAGGCATCCTCTCTCTGGCATCGAAAACCTGATTCTATTTCATCTGTACCTATACACATATACCTGGAAGCTGTCTCGTACGAGCCTACAACTGACTTTCTCATTTTGTTTCTGCCGGCCGCAAATGTCCCTAAACAATGCAGCGTAACCTCGGGTGACCTGGACCTTGGACTTACCCACGTGACTTTGCTTTCGGCCAGGTTGACGTTAGCAGTCTCAGCCTCACCGATGTTGAGCGTTTTGGCTGCGGTCTGTTTCAGACTCCGCATGATCTCACCAGAACGTATCACCACCTGCAACACCAGAGGAAAAACCAGACCATTTCAAGATTCTATGTTCGTGATGAGTTCTCAGGGGGAAAAGCTGCCGCTTACGAAGCGAGAAGGCTGTGTGCAACATGAATAGATGTTCTTTTTGGCTAACGCGACCATCAGTTTTCGTGACTTTGCGGCTTCTAATAGTAGAGAAATAACGCTTCCCAGCTTGTACTACACATCGCAGAAGAAGTAGTTCCTTTTACAATGACCCCGTTGCAGGAATGTAAGTCATCTAAACGTTCACCAAGCAGAGAACACCACCACCACTGACCACCAAAAACACCACCACCACCACCACCACCACCACCACGGCAAAACAACGACAAAAACAATAACGAACGCAAAACGAACACAAAAACGCACTGCCGGTTCGATAGGAAATGTAAACACAATCCGTAAAGAAACAGATTCCGTAACCGTAAGTTTGTGTCATTTTACAATAACGATAACAATAACAACAACAATAGAGTGTGCACAACACACAAAGCAGCACACACTGTTTGCATTTGAGTGAATCATTTCCGTCACTGATGTTAATGTTAATGTTTCCGTGCACTGGGGCCAAAATCTGCAAGGCGGGAAGCTGAAATCCTGACGGGTGCTCAACGCGAGCTGTGTGATCTGATTCAGTGCGAGTGGCGAGCACATTTGAAGCACTGACGCTAATGCTGGAGTATATGATCTTGGACACTTTTCGCTGTTGGTACATGATCTACCCAAGAGTGCTTATTTCAACATTTTATTTTTACAACATGCCCCCTTCTTCCAAGATAAAAATGGCTGACTGGGTTGCACGTTGCCTTCGAACACACATTGATAGGCGCGCTTTAGGCAGAGGGATACTGGACACCGGTCAGTGTTTTCTTCGTTGGTGTAGGCCGTCGCTCTTTCGCTGGCGTCTACACAGGGATTCGAACCGGTGCGTGTTTTATTGACCCGTTCGTTGTAGGCTAGGAACCGACAGCCGTCTGAGTCAATTCAATTCAAAGTCAAATCAATGTGTGAACCTTCCATTTTGTCAGACGACAGCTGAAACTTTGTGTATTCCTACACAGCGGTGCATGGGTACTTTTTTAGGTACATCGATAATTCTCGTGTGAGTTTCATGGGTACAAAGTTAAACCACACGTGGTGGATTACGGATTTTAAACCATGACCTGTAATAGTGGTAGCAAGCCAGGCTGTATAGCCGGCGCGGTGTAACGTGGCTGTAACTGGGG
>JACVVK020000116.1:35000-42500 GCA_018292915.2 Batillaria attramentaria | reverse complement strand
AAATAACTATATAGATAAATACAGCCGTCAGTGTGATGACTGATTTGTTTAATTTTAATCATAGAGTGGTTAATAGTTCCGCCAGTTTTGGGGTTTTGTTGTTGTTGTTGTTGTTTGTTTGTTGTTGTTGTTGTTGTTTTATGAACTAGTTTGAATTTAATGAACGGGAAAAGAGAATCTAGAAGATAAAACCGCTGCAGGCCAGGTATTTCTAACTGAGAGATAATCGCAGAGCAGACACCCTCGCCGACCGGGCAAGCATTACGGGTGGCCTGCGCCTAGGAAGTGGTAAGGAGTCTGAGTCGCACGGTACATGAGCAAAGCTTCGGTCATCATACCATAGACCGTCTGCAGAGCACAGGCGGGCAAAGAGGCAGTGAACGACGATCAACCTTGCAACGGGACGACAGTCTCAAAGACGACATTGGGAAGATAACTGCCCATGGGAGATGGCGTGGAGCGCTCATGGGCTTCCCCGAACGCAGAGATGTCGTCGTCTTGAACGGAAGTATACTCTACCGAAGTGAAACGCAACGAGGCCGTCCTCAAGTTACATTTCTATATAATTTTACAGCAGCTCGCCCCCTGTGGGCCTGGGAGCAGACGAACCGCAAAAATCGATGACGTCATCATGTGCACGGGTTCACTTGAAGGGAAGCCTAGCTTACTCTATCTACCTCATTTAACAAACCCTCGGCGATTTGGGGCTTTGGGGTGGGGACGGGTGTGTGTGTGTGGGGGGGGGGGGGGGGTCGGGGTTTGTAAAAGACGTTAGGGATGATGACGGCGCTGACGTCACCATAATTTGTAAACCACAGCTGACCGCCCCTCCCCCCCCCCTTTACCCCCAACCCCACCCCACCCCTAACGAAACCTGAACTCAGATCAAACCATGAGATCGTGGTATTCACCAAATAATTACACACGTTACACAACGTGTTTTTCTTGAACGGTAATGTGATCACAATAATGGACAAACTGCAGCTGAGCCCTTGATTGAAGAAACCCGGACTCTGATTAAAGTCTCTATGTTCGTGATGAGACAAAAGGGGTGTGTGGGGGGGGGAGGGGGCGGGGGGACTGCCGCTGACAAAGTTCTAAGGCTGTTTTGCCAAATGAACAGATGTCCGTTCTGGCCACTGTGACCTTTTTTTTTTTTTTTTTTACTCGTCACCTATCACTTCGCGAACCCTCCGGTCGTCGTCCGAGAGGCTTCTCAAAATTCCCAAGCGCAACCTGAAATCCTTTGGCGAGCGTTCTGTCAGTTTTCTGGCACCAGCCTTTTGGAATTCTCTGCCAGCAAGTCTGAGAAATGCGCCCACACTGTCTAGTTTTAAGAGCAATGTTAAAACATTCCTCTTTTGTAAAGCCTTCCAGTAATTTCCTGTGTCAGTAGCTGGTCAGTTTCACCAGTGTATGCGTGTCCGCCATTTGTAAAATGTGCGTGAGTGTCGGTGAGTGATTGGCGCATTGAGTATTCTAAAAACATGCGCCTTACAAATACCATCTATTATTATTATTATTATTATTATTATCTTGACTTTGTGGCTTCTAATAGTAGAGGAATATGACTTTCTTTGGCCTGACTCTTCCATACCTGTACAACACGCCAATTAGAATAGATGGACAAAAGTCGCTAGAATTTGTTGCAGTAGCTACCGAGCCTCCGGCGAGAGGTAGCTACGGCAAAAAAAAAAAATTGAAACATCGAGTGGTTTCTTTCGTGGTAAACCACTCGCCAATGCAAACTTTCAGTGAGTTAACTATGAGTGCTTTACGTCCGAAAATAGTAAAGGAAACAGAGAGCGAAAGTGTGAGTTATGAATTTCTCGTGGTCTACCACGAAAGAAACCACTCGATGTTTCAATTTTTGTCGTAGCTACCTCGCCGGAGGCTCGGTAGCTACGGCAAAAAAATTGAAACCATCAACTAATCATGTAAGCTCTACTCCCACAACGTTGTTGTATGCCTGAAAAAAAAAAATACTGAGACTTTAAACCTTAACATCGTGATATGACCATCCCCCTACTGACGTTACTACAATGTGTTTTTCAACCAATAACCTTGGACTCCGCATCTTGTGAAACGTTTCTATGACAACCAGGACAGGAAATTAGACGCTTCCTCTCGTTGTCTTATCGCCCTCTGTCGAGCTTTCCCTTTGATGTCAGGAGCACCTGAGTTGTTCATGGTGATGCCCAGAGAAGCCGTTTCCTCCAGCTCACTCACGCATGTACGTGCGACCTTTTCATGTTTCGCCGCCAAAGCCCAAGCGTGGCGAGTCTGCAACATCCTTCATTAACTTTGTCTTTCTTGTCGACAGCGGCGTTCACGTGCGGACAGCACATTTCACCGGTGGGTTCATTATTGTACTGTGACTAATCTGTCCGTAGTCCGTCAGAGTAAACAGGACCCAGTATTTGATAAAAACTTCTGTCTGCAGCTGACGCTCGGAAATCCTCATGTCAGAACGAAGACTTTCGGTCAGCGTAGTTTTTCATACCAGGCTCCGACTTTTTGGAATGATCTCCCAGCATCAATCAGAATCCGACACAAAACCAACCCCATCCTTCAAGCAAAATCTGAAAACCCACGTCTTGACTGCCCTCAACCAATAGCTGTTGCCACATCATCATCTTGCTGTGTGTGTGTGTGTGTGTGTGTGTGTGTGTGTGTGTGTGTGTGTGTGTGTGTGTGTGTGTGTGTGTGTGTGTGTGTGTGTGTGTGTGTAGTTAACTAGTTACTTAGTCAATTAAAGGAACTAGTTCCGTAAGATTCATTTAGTTAGTTTACTTAGCTATAACTTAGTTAGGATGTGAGTGTTTTAGTTAGTTAGTTAGTTAGTTAGTTAGTTAGTTAGTTAGTTAGTTAGTTAGTTAGTTAGTTAGTTAGTTAGTTAGTTAGTTAGTTAGTTTGGATTCTTATCCAGTTGGAAGCTGGTATAGCTGAGGGATAAAGCGTTGGACTTTCAATGCTCGGGTCGTGAGTTCGAATCCCGACTGTGGGCCAGATATTTGTGCTGGTCTTTTGTCTCGTTGCCCCGTCTTTGCTATCACCCATATGTGGTGGAAAAGGACGTTAAAGCCTCAAACATCCACCCACCCTAATTATTTAGTCAGTTTAGTCAGTTAGTTAGTTTATCATATCAAACACCAAATACGCATTATTTTCTGAGAGAAAAAAAATACAGACGATTGCATTTGTAATCAGGATGTAAATAATGGGCATGTGGTTATCCTTGTTTCTGATATTTACAGAATTCCAACAGTCTTCTTTCAGGCATGCATTGCAGACGACATTTTATTTAGAGCCCTTCCTTTATTTTTTTCATATAATTATGGCTAAATAATAATGACAAGGATGACTTACATAGCGCTTATGGTTATACACGCTTTGGCCAAACTCTAAAGACATAACAACAGTTAGTAAATACCACACACGGACAAAACTCTTGTAACTTTCAAACAAATGTGAACAAATAATGATTTAAAAAAATAAGAACAAGAATGCTGACGCGCATTAAAACAGAGGAGTATTAACATATTAGAAACATCAGGTATATTGAACACAATAAATTCAAAGTCCAAATCATCGTCGTCATCGTCGTCGTCATCGTCGTCATCATCATCATCATCATCATCATCATCATCATCATCATCATCATCATCATCAATGTTTGTTTCGTAACAAATGAGGAGCCATGACGATACGTTAAAAACAAACAAAACCACACACGCACGTACACACACACACACACACACACACACACACACACACACACACACACACACACACACACACACACACACAGAGAGAGAGAGAGAGAGAGGGGGGAGGGGGAATGCGCTATTAAAATTAAAAACCACGGAAACATGTAAGTATATGCATACGCTGGTATTCACATATGGCATGTCAAACGATCACGGAATTTTTTTCCAAACCTGAAACTGTGCGTAGTTTTCTCAAACGTGGCCAGGTTTGACACTTCGCGGTGGCGTCATAATCCCATCAGACTGAAAAACACTTGTGAAGTGAAGAAAACGGAAGCCGGTAAGCGTCAACCGTTGACCAAAATCAGTTCACTATTTTCTAAATTTGTGATCAGTATTTCGTTTCCAGTCATACGTTTTCCTTTAACACTCACAGCTCCGATAACGAAAGACAACTGCTGAAATCGACAGCCAGCGTCCGAGTTATTTTACTTCGATAACTTTGTGAGGAGTATTTCGTTTCCAATCACACTTTTTCCTTTAACAGTATTTGCCCCGGTAACGAACGACAAACGCTGAAATCGGCAGCCAGCGTTTTATGCTCACCAAACTACTTCTATAACTTTGTGAGGAGTATTTCGTTTCCAGTCACACTTTTTCCTTTAACAGTGATAGCCCCGGTAAAGAACGACAACTACTGAAGAGTGTCTTGCGAACTTCTGCGCATCGTGCTCCTATATATATAGCAAATTATATGCAACACCACGTCGAGGCGGAGACTGGTGGAGGACTGTTTCGTTAAAAGCTACGTGTGGTTGGACCTATTCTAATCAGCTTGCGATTGCTGCCGCCAGCTGGTGCCGATATAGCCAAATGAAGCGCTGTCTAGAATCAGCCTACCAACTGATGTTGGTGCGGATTTTCTGACACGGAAAATGTGTCTTTGTTAAATAACACGCCGACTTACACTTGATTTCACGTGCAAATCACATCAAAAGGAAAACCAGAAAGCAGAACTTTTTGTTCTAAGTATCACTAACAGGATTAGTGAATTGTGTATTAATTTTTAGCTCGCCCAATACTTGAAGATTGCAAAGAGGGTGTATGTGGGGGAGGGGGTGGGGGGGAGGGAGGATGAGGGAGAGGGGAGGGGTTTGGGGCTAACCCCAGTCACGTGGCTATCATTGGCTTGGTTCACGAGTTAGTTTTGGGCAGGGGGATATTTGGGAGGGGGGGGGGGAGAGAGTCATAGGTGACTAGCCTAATCTCTTCGTTTCAAGCATGTGGAAAAGTTCTATACCCGCAGAATGAATATATGTGTCATATTTCTTTCGCCTGTTATTCAGAAAGTACATTAACCCCTTGAGTGCTGTCACGGATGTTTATAGTTCTACTGGAATTTAAATGATCAGTGTCGTGTAGTCGGCGACAGTGTACATTGCGTATCATGTGGCGTCTAACATCTATTCACTCAAGAGACCTGCACAGTGACAGCATCTCAAAAGCCGGCACTGAGCCAACAAAAGGCCTCATGCTGCGACGCGAATATCACGGACTGACTGAACGAATCTGCTAGTGTCACGGACACAGTCAACCGCTGAGTTTAAGAATTTGAAGTTTGCCGTTCGCACAGTTTGTAAACGGCATTGTATCACATTCAGAGCTCTGCTATTTTCAGCGTTCAGGCGAACTCACATGCGCAACTGTTCCAAACCAAAAGTCTCCCTAATAATCTTCGCAACGGCACCTTCAAAAAGGGTTAGGTTGTTGTTGTTGTTGTTGTTGTTGTTGTTGCTGTTGTTTTTGTTGTTGTTTTGGTTTGGGGTCTTTGGTTTTGGTTCGGTCTTGGGGTTTTTGTTTTGTTTTGTTATTGTTGTTGTTTTGTTGTTTTAATTTTTGTGTCCTGTTTTGTTTTGTTTTGATTTGGGGTTTGTTTGGCTCTTGTTTTGTTTTGTTGGGGGGAGGATTGTTGTGTAGTTGTTTGTTTGTTTGTTTGTTTGTTGTTTTGTTGTTCTTGTTTTGTTGTTGTTTGTTGTTGTTTGTTGTTGTTTTTGTTTTTTGTTTGTTTGTTGTTGTTTGGGTTTTTTTCATAACAATAGTCTTTCCTCGCTTAATTTCTATATGTTGCCTTGTAGAGGATGCCTTTACAATCAGCACGCGCTAGAGAAAAAATCAACCTACAATACGTGAAACACTGCTTTTGGGGAACAACATACAAAATCGATTTCTTTTCCAAGGAGCTTTAGTTTGGACTTTTGGGCTCTACATGTAATACTGCTCAGTGAACTCAGTCCCGTTTCATGTTATTGATGAACTATTTACGTTCCACCTCGGTAACATTTGCTAAGCCGAGTCAGAATGAAATAGGAGAGAGGTAATTAGCTCTGTGTCTCGCTGAATGACACAGCGGGTTGTGTAATAATTTCAGCTCTGCACATTTTGTGCTGGCAAATTTTCGTGAAAAGGTAAGGCGTGGTAAAAGAAAAGTACTCCGTTTTCTGCTTCACGATGTAGCAAAAAAAAAAAAAAAAAACACGTAGGGTCGGCAATGAATTTTTACACCCCGCCTGTAAAGGGAGGGTGGGTGGGTGTTTGGGGGTTTAACGTCCTTTTCCACCACATACGGGTGACATCAAAGACGGGGCGTTTAACGGAAAGATGCTTATAGCTTAAAATATCATTATTATATTTTTTTTATCTCTTCTTAGTTGTTTTGTTTCGTTTCGTTTCGTTTGTTTTTCTCATTCTTTCTTTCGTTTTGGTTTTTGGGGGTTTGTGGGGGTTTTGTTGTTGTTGTTGTTGTTGTTATTGTTTGTTTATTGTTCTTAATGTTTGCGTCAAACAGAAATTGTACACCCATTCCAGGGCAAATCTGTCAGCCTATTCTTGCCCCCAGGTCAGTTTTCCTATCATGATTAGTGAGAGCCTATAAGAGCGAAATGAAATACCCTAGGGTGAGGGAAATTGTGTAGGCGGCGCGTAGACAAACACGGCATATCAAATTTGCCTGATACTGGTTCCTTGTATGGTCAGGTTACTTTAGGAGTGGTGGCCAGTAAAGAGGCTTCGAAGCAGTAAACGGCGCGCCCGGAGGGACTTATCTTATAATTATCGTTAATTAAGGTTCAAGGCCGTTTTCGTAAAGGCATTAGGAAAAGTAGAGAAGAGTATTTTGAACTGATTCCAAGACGCCATTTGTGTAAGTGGCGCAGAAAATTATATTGTATGATTATCCCTGCTTTGGGTTGTTGTTGTTGCTGCTGCTGTTGTTGTTGTTGTTGTTGTCGTCGTCGTTGTTGTTGTTGATGTATTGCCAGGGAGTTTGAAAGAGGTCCTTTACCAAGGTATCAACGTGGTTTTGCAAGCTGTATTTTAGAAAGGGTTGCTTTTACTAAGGTACTGGCTGCAGAATTTAAGCACGCATTTTAATAATAATAATAATGGAGAGAAACAACTTAAAATTGGGTGATATTTAATACGAAAGAGATTGACGTAGTCGTCTTTTTCCTCAAATGACGTCAATGGACTTGTTGCTTCCTTGCCACTCTTTAGTCGTATCAAACTACGCGTGCCTCCCTCGTTGTAGTGTCTGGCAAAGAGTTTGCCAGACCATGCCATGTGTTGTGCTCATTATGACGCGGGACGCGATTGGCTGAATTCTCGGGGCTCGGTCTTTATGAGTGGCAGGAGTTGGGTCGTCCATTGCTACTGATTCAAATCCGCTAGACATACAGGGCATGTCTCTGAATCGGCAAAGGAAATTCAGAAAACGGTCTCATCAAAATCAGTA
>JACVVK020000116.1:5000-32500 GCA_018292915.2 Batillaria attramentaria | reverse complement strand
GTCACTTTCTCATCTGTCGAAAAACTCATTTTTGACCGAAGTTCAGGATCAGGCAGAAGGATTCCCCTACCTAGCTCGTGGTCACTAGACTGAGGACTTTCTGGCTGGTGTCTTTTCTTGTGTATTACTAACGAATTTGAGGGGTCGAAAAGTTAGCCAAAAATGAGGTATTCACGCTGGTTTTTGCAAGATATTTCTGTAACTATTTGACATACAGGCACCAAACTTTGCAAACAGTTTCTGGACATCAGCAGTTGGCTTATGTACCTCTACGTAAACTATTGAAGTGGTTTTGTGAAAATAACCAACCTTGAAAATTCATAAATTTATGCGAAAAAAAACATGCGTATTAAAAAATTATCCACTCTGATAATATCAGTTGTATCTTTGAGTGTGTGGTACAAAAGCCAGATCACCATGTTAGACAAACCATCCCAAACTACCAAGACAGTGGGAGTTGTCATTGATAGCCAATGTTGCTAAAATGTGTGCTAATTAATTGGCTTTGAGCACGCCACTTTTTTCTGATGTTCTACATTGTAGAGTCTTTAGATGGACTCTGAGCACTAATTTGACCACATATTTGGAAAGCTCAGCCAATTTCCTATTGGTATTAGATGGACTCTGAGCACTAATTTGACCAAATATTTGGAAAGCTCAGCCAATTTCCTATTGGTATGCAAATTTTGGTGTTTTTTAGCTTGAAACAAAATGAACACACAATAAAAACACAAAAATGACCGAAATTTCAGCTAGTAGTGCCACCTTAACAATAAGGACAGAGTGAACATTTTAGCACGTAGACATCTCTCAAATTACTTCGTGCTGGAAAAAAAAAAAGTGCGCTATTGCATTCAGTGCAAAGTGATAATCATGTCCATAGACAAAGAATGTATCTATGGCCAGTACTACCGTCAATTTGTCATAATGCATAAGCGCCGAGGCTTTGACCACCATTTATGCCAATTTACCATTCAACGGTAGAGTAGATAATGCGATCGATGGATCGGTGGCCAGCACCTCAGTGGAACGTCCGTGACTGTATAGCCAGGCCAGCTGGTACAATGGGTGACGATAGTAAGTACGTCAGTACATCGACACGTATTTCACAAATCAAAGACACTATATGAGGAGGACATTGTATCTCTTGGTCAGTAAATTGGCTCCGCATGTAGAAGTCGAGATTAGGGATTTTAGCCCCGGGTTAGAGTCTAACTTCAAACTAAACTAGCTCTAGGGTTAAATTTTCTGTTTTGTTGTTGTTGTTGTTGTTGTTTTGTTTGTTTGTTTGTTTGTTTGGATTTTTTTAAATCAGGAAGCGGGTCCATTCCAGCAAGATGCCTAAGCCGTTATAGAAGGATTTATTTTTTCTTTTCTTCGTCTCCTTTTCTACATAATTTTGGATTTTTGTTTCTTTTGTCCTAGTCTGAGTTAGGCCCGTAGCCGTGGGTTAAATTAACCTCGACTTTTACATTTGGGCCCTGAAAGTTAATAGGCTAGGGGCTTGCCATGGCTGAAGGTAGTAGATGTAATGCTAATACGTATTACAGTGCGGTCGGTGGTCTAGTGGTTAAGAGACTTGTCACCAATGACAAAGGTCACGGGTTCGAGTCCCACTCGGGGGCAAAGAATTTTTCCTTCTCGTATTCGGGCCGGTTCTCTCCGGGTACTCCGGCTTCCTCCGCCTCTGCTTTGGAAATGTTCAGGCCACAACATTTGAAAAAAAAAAAGAAAGAAAAAGAAATTGTAAATTCCAAAGCTGAACTGACCCTTCGCACCACGTGATTGTAATGTGTTTATGTCCAGTGTGTGAGAGAATGCGTGTGATTCACGTGAGCGTGAGTGTTGGGTTCAGTGAGCCGATTCATGAAATTGGGTAAAGCGCCTATACAACAATAATAATAATAATTAAAAAACAAAAACAATAGCGATGGCAGCGCGTCGCTGTAAACCTTTCAGTTCCAAGATGTCAAATGACAACTTAAGGCTCCAACCTTACACTTCTAACAAGTCGGTTACGTTAACACTTTTAAATGTGACCTCACGGCTCAAATGAGTTAAGTTACAACTTCGACACATTTCGTACCGCGCACGAGTATTACACATTTAAAAAAAAAAACTCTTTTTCGGTTTAGGCCTTGTATGCAAAATCAGGGAAAAGTAACGGTTCCTTGACGGATTTTACTGCAGCAAACACGAGTATAATCACTCGCACTAAGCCGAGTTTAAAGCCAAGCAGACTGAATTAATTGTGATCTTTTGTAGTGAGGTCAATGGCGCACAACCCCGAACTTATTTGGTAAGAATTGAGTAAAGTTGTAACCCCAGCATTTCGGCGAGTTAACAATGACAAGAGCACCGGCCCCCGTAGTGTAGTGGTTAGCACTTCGGACCATGGACCGGGAGACCCGGGTTCGAGTCCCAGCCGAGGCAAGCGGGTTTTTTCCTACCTAGGTCGGCTCCTACCCAGGGCGGGTGTGCTATGGGCCCAAGGGGGAGGCTGTTGCCACACAGCCGAGATTCACCCACTTTGCGGGTGCGGCTTTGGAGGTGCTTCCCGTGGTATGACACGTCTTATGATGTGGATGATTACACGGCCGGCACCGGAGGTGCCGTAGTTCCCGGGCCTGGGGCCGTGGTCACGACGCGTTCGTAACTTTTCCGCCACCGATTTACGCACGCGAGGGTCCGTAACTTACGATTCGTGACAAAATTGGGTGGTCATGACGTTTGCGCAAAGTTACGGCCGCTCGTAAACCCTTGCGTATTGTACACCACCTAGGAGGGTGTCGGAAAGGTGCCGTATTTGCGTAAATCTGAAAAATGGCGGCCCGCTTGATTTACCTGAACTGCAAATGAGAAGAGCATTGCGACGGGAAAGGGTGTTCCGCGATCGTACTAACCCTTTTGACTTGTACGACGATGTGGACATGCTTCAAAGGTTTAGATTTAGGAGGAGAGACCTGCAGGAATTGTGCGATCTGCTGTAGGACGACTTGAGGTATCCGTGTAGAGGGGGCGCGTTCAGTTCACTACGCACCCTGCAATGCAAAGGCCTGTATGGCCGGCCGTACACACATCGTGGGTTGATTTGTTTCCTTTTTGTGGGTTAACATTTGTTGTGTGTGTTTCGGACTAGTTCAGTGCTAAACGCACTCGGTCAGTCCTCACTGATCAGCCACCACCGTTTTGATCGTATGCCTGTCAATGCAGGTCTCATTCAAGTTCATTGTGTTGTGGACCCGAAATGTGCGGGTTCCGAATTCAGAGTTATGGTCGAGTCATGTTTCTCTGCCGTAGCAAGTCAGGTTAAATGCGTGGCATGTATGTGGAGAGTTTTGTTGATGTTGTTGTTATCCTCTCCTCTTTCGTTTTTCGTTGTTCTTTGATTGAGGTTCATTCCGTTGGTTTTCTTGCCAGTGAGCCTGCTACATACGGTTTGTACGTCAGTGCAGTAAATGCTTCTAGTGGTTGTAGTCCGTCCAATGTTGAGATAGAGACTGCTAGGAAGCGGTCTATATGCGACCTGCATGCTCTCCTGATCACACTCTCCACATACATGCCACGCATTTAACCTGACGCTACGGCAGATAAACATGACTCGATCAAAAATTCTGTAGTGAACGCGTACTGAACACACACCCTCTACTCTTTCGCGCTTCACGCTGGAAGGAGAATTTGTGCAGGCCACGTGATGGTGTTTTCCGTGGGAATCCCAGGGGTCCCACACCTATCTAAAAATAACCCGTACGTGACACCGTTTCCAGTAAGTGCGCGTCGTGACCGGCCAACTAGCGGAAGAGATAGTTTTCACGTAGCCACGTACGAACTTACGATCCGCAACCCATTTGCGCAAAGAAATTTGCGTTCGCGTCGTGACCACGGCCCCTGGTTAATGCCGGGATATTTATGACAGGAAGCGTGGAATGCGGCCCTGTCCCGCAGTCCCAAACCAAACGGACCTCCAAACCATCACCTTGCCATCATTCTTATCTCCATCATCATGCATAATAAAAATTGCCCCAGCTTCCGAGCCCTCCGTGGATTCCACCCATTACCAGGGAGGAACACCACTGGAACTGGCAAAAGAGTTGGGGAAAAAAAAAAAAAAAAAAAAAAACAATGACAATAGCTTCACTAGTATGCACACACAAAATTACAATGAGAGTGAAAATGGAAACCATTTCAGCACATGGAGGCGTACTGACTGTTCGTTAAATACTGCTGTCAAAACTCTTGACACAAGTGTTTCGTCCTCAGGTCGGCGGTTCGATCAGAAGCCACACGAAAAGTAGACGAACAGGACGGCTGGCCAACGCGATCAGTGAAAGTGTGATTAGTTAACTAGCAGCAGCAGCAGCTGACAAAACAACAGGATGGAGGTGTCACTCTGGAATTAACGTTCAGCGGCTTAAAATAAAATGATACGTGATTGTGACAACGGGAACGAATCATGTAACAGCACAACTGAACGATGCTGTGACTTCAACGCCCGCAAACATGTTTCTGAAAGTAAACTGGTGTCTACATATGCGTCTTGGCGTTGTGCATTTTATACAATACAATACTATACTTTTGTCATGAAATATGAAATACAAGCCGTCTGATCAAGTAAACGACTGAGCTATCGAGGTACCCTGACGAGACTGCAAGGAACGACCAGGGGAAGTAACTCTCACAAAGGATCACCGATAGCTCATTCATTCACTGGCTCAGAGCGCCTGTGTGACACTGCAGGTCATGTTAGTAAGACAAATAAATTTCAGCACTCGCGTACAACCACGACACAATGTGTGTTACTGATGTTTCAGCGATGAAACTGGTGGGCATCGCAACATTGTCATGTCTGTACTGTAAAAATGTTGTCGAAGCGCACACGTTTGGGCGATGTTGACGGTTGGTTAAGCGGCCACACGGCGATTGGGTGTAGTCAGAACATGGTGGTGTCCGCCTGTCGAAACGTCACGTTATTCTCGCCGATGAAGATTCCTTCCTTGGTCTTGTTCACTTTGAAAGTCTGCAGCCTGCAAAACAACAGATGGAGGAAATCTCGTTTAAAACGGTGTGCATTGTTTGTCTGCCGTCTGTTTTATTTTTTAATTGGCACATGGACAGTTTTCAGAGCGATAGCTTGGTACATGGTTGCACATCTTTAAACGGGTTAATTCCGTCTTTGTCAAGCCAACTCATGTTTTGGAACAGTTCCGCTCGCGAGTGCGCCTGTGCGATTCTAAAAAGTAGGCCACATTCTGTCGCTAGGCCGTTCCCATTCCCGTTCCGGGGGCCTCGCTACTCCTTGATCCCCGCAACAACGCAAACTCGGGCTAACCGAAACCGGGCTAATGCCTAAGAAGGGAAAAAAAATCAAACTGTTCGGTGACAAGGAAAGTGAACAGTTGCGAACAACTTTGAGGTCCCCGTGTTATTTCACAGTGTGCACAGAAGCGGTGAAAACTGTCGCATTCACCAGCACCAGTACATTCTCGGCCTGTTTCGAGATTATTACATACATGAGTAATCTCCCTTGCCGCAACAAGCACGCATTTTTCGCGGCGGAGCACAAAGCTGCCACGAAAAATGATTGATTGCTGCGGGTCTATGTATGCACGGGGGACTACTCATGCAGGTAATTATCTCGAAACAGGCCGAGAATGTACTGGTGCTGGTGAATGCGACAGTTTTCACCGCTCCTGTGCACACTGTGAAATAACACGGGGTCTTCAAAGTTGTTCGCAGCTGTCCACTTTCCTTGTCACCGAGTAGTTTGATTTTTTCCTTCTTAGGCTTTACTAAACTCAGCCTTAAACCCCCAAACACCCACCCACCCCTACTAAACTCAGCCCGGTTTCGGTTAGCCTGAGTTTGCGTTGTTGCGGGGGTATGAATAGAGGGGCCCCCGGAACGGGAATGGGCAGTTTCTTTCTTGTTCAAGTCCTGCCACCGAAGAAGCCGTCAGAGGCGGTTTTCGTCCGTTACAGCTGTTGAAAAAAAAGGCCCTGGATAAGCAGGTGATCGTTTTAACCATTTCACTTGTGCTTCCAGCACTAAGTGCCTGACACTCAGTACCTAAACTACAGCCCAAACACTACTCAAGCAGTCTCATTCAAACTTATCCTCTTTGGGTGCAAAATGCTAATAAGGTTTTCCTCGTATCGAACTGGGGCTTTCCCAACCTTCTTTATCAAAATATATTTCTCAAGTTCTCTAACTCCATTGCCTCCCATGTCGCCGATCAGCTTATCCGCGAAATAGTCTTTGTTGCTTGCGCGGCGTTAAGCCCTAAATAACTAACTAACTAACTACTCGCCGATCAACATCTTCGGTCGTCTGCTACGGGGTGCCGATCAGCGACGGCAGTTGTCTCCCGGCTGATGCCGGCCAGTGACGAAAGTTGTGAAAAGGTTAGATTTCTGCGGAGCCTGGTAAAGGTGGAGTGTGAACGTTTCAGTTCAAAGTTCAACTTTAAGAGTAGGAGTTAGCAAAACCCCACCTGTTTTCGGTCAGAGGTGTGACTTTCCTGCTGCGGAGGAAAGTGGCCTTGAACGTGTTCCTGAAGATGGGGTTGGTTAGGTAGAATATAACGGGGTTCAGCATGCACGAGGACTTGGCGCACATGGTGGGCAGGGTGTTGAGCCAGACGGGGATGTCCGCGTCATAGATGGCCCAGACACAGACAAAGGTATAGGGCGACCAGATGACGATGAAGACAGCCACCATCACCAGAGAGATCTGCACGCGACAAGGAGTGCAATCAGCGGTAAAGTACAACGTGTCTTTAACAGCCATAATGATAATAATAATAATAATAATAGTATTGTATAGGCGCTTTTCCCAATTTCACGAATCGGCTCAAAGCGCCGCGAACTGAACCCAACACGCACGCTCACGTGAATCACACGCATCCTCTCACATACTGGACATAAACACATTACAATCACGTGGTGCGAAGGGTCAGCTCAGCTATTTAAATTTCGGAATTTAGAATTGCATTTATTTTTCAAATTTGGTGGCTGAACATTTCCAAAGCAGAGGGGGAGGAAGCCGGAGTACCCGGAGAGAACCCCCGACGATCGGCCCGAATGAACGGTGCCACGTACGAGAAGGAAAAATTCTTCGCCCCGAATGGGACTCGAACCTCTGCCCTCTCGCATTGGTGACAAGTCTCTTAACCACTAGACCACCGACCGCCCCGTGGATTTTTATAGCGCCTAATCTCCGAAGCCGGGGCTCTAGGCGCTTTACAAATATAATATTTTATATAAAAACGTGATAAATAAATGCATGAATAATAGATAAATAATCAATTAAATAAATACGAATAAAAGCGTACATACATACATACATACATACCGGTACATACATACATATAGTCATACATAGAGTCAGACGTACATACAAGCACTGACACCTACATACATACCAACATCCAATACACACACACACACACACACACACACACACACACTGCAAAACAACGAATTGAGCTTCGTAACGGGGCTGAATGGATTTATCTGGAGGCTGATATGAATAGATGCCCATCTGGTGGGCAGGAAAAAGAGATGATTGTGAGTATAAGTATGAGTATGGTGCGTTTGGTAGCTCAGTCGCTAACTGTTTTCGACAATAACGCGTGTGTCGAGTGTTGAGTGCATTCGCGATTTCGCGATATCGTTAGAACTCTTCAAGTATTACACGACAAAGTAGGAAGTGATAAACCGCTAAATATGCAAATCAAATTTGTTATCACAGGTGAGAGATGTGTATTTTTAGTAAACAGCACGTAACGCTGAAGCTTTTTATTCAGGACTCAAAAACTGTGATAGTGGATGACACCCCCCTCCTCCACCCCCCCCCCTTCCCACACACACACACACACACACACACACACACACACACACACACACACACACACTTTTATTTTTGTTTTTGTTTTTGTTCAAGATTACTATTACAGTTCCCGCATCCGCTCAGTCGTCTTTCAATGTTCATTTTAGATCAAACGAGGAAAAACTCGAACTTTTAACGTTTTGTGAGGTAAATTCGTCACATGACGGAATCAGAGAAACACAAGTTTCCCAGTCGGCGGGATTTTTTTTCTGCCCCACCTGAAAGTGAGACCGAGTGAGTGCTGACTGCTCGAGCGTGGAAAATCACGGTTCGCACTAATGACATGGCAGCAGCTCTGAGACCTGAGAGTCAGAAACTTGGCTCTCGTCGACATCAGGAGCGCGTTCGACCGACTCGCTTTTCATCAGTAAAGGCGCCGTCGCAAAGACGCGTCACCTCACTGCGTCGCGTCCGTGCATTTGCCAGAAACGTCTAATCCAGCGTAGGTTGTATGGAGCGGGTAGAAATATTTAAACACCCTCTTAGGCAAAACAGATGGAAGGGTGGGTGGGTGTTTGGGGGTTTAACGTCCTTTTCCGCCACATACGGGTGATATCAAAGACGGGGCAACGATGAAAAAGCCAGCACAAATATTTGGCCCCAGCCGGGATACGAACTCACGACCCGAGCATTAGAAGTCCAACGCTCTACCATTCGGCCACCCCGGCTCCCCCGAAACAGATGGAAAGGCGTAAGTTCTATAAAACGCCCATAGTCCTTTAATTCTATTCTAAGAAATCATGCCGCCTAGACACCTGCACAGCGACAGTGTCTCACACGTTGGCACTGAGCCAGCAAAAGACTTTAGTCAGCTGCGGGAAGCTGCTGAGTAAAAGAATATGAGCAGCGCATTTAGAGCTCTACCAATCGTTGTGATGTGCTATTTCAAGTGTACTGGCAGGTGTACTCACAAGCGCAACAAACTTTTTTATGTTGGCTTCTGTAGATCCAAGTACAGATGGAGTATAAAGCCTGCTCTTAACTGGGCACAGTGCGCGAAACACACCATGTGCACACCACAGTCGTTGCGCTCGGTGTGGCTACTAATACAAAACTGAACACAGCGGTGCTCGGTGACAACCGATTGAAGATGCACTGTCCGCCATGCACGGTTTGCACGCCGAGTGACGTAGTACAACCAATCAGAATCTGTCCTGGAAACCACAGTCACAGTTGTGGCTGCTTGAAATCCAGGTTGCTGTGATGACGCCACAGCGGCGGAAACCCCCCAAATCACAACTTTATCACAACTGTGGACAGCACTGTGGCGCTCCGCAGTGCCCAGTTCAGAGCCGGCTTAAGCGATTAAGTTTTGTCGTTCTGTTGCGGTCACACAAACGTATATTTGGGCTCCACACATCTTACAAATCATTGTAGTATTTCTGTGTTTGCTCATGTTTGCGTATATATAGTTTAATTGTAATTATTTTCTTTATTTCGTAGTGTAGCAACGGCGGATTTTAATGAGGTACGTGTGCAAAGAAATTGTGCCAATGAATAATAGTATCACTGTCATCGTCATTGTCATTGTCTTTGGCCAGTTTGACTCACATTTTTCTAAATCCATTAGATTTACAGCTTTCTTAGTTTTTGTCACAGGCAGTCTGGTTTCTGGTTTCTCCATGTTGCCAACCCTCCCCCTCCCCTCTCCCCCCCCCCAACACACACAAACCACCAACACACACACACAAGCCATCACCATCACAACCATCCCCATCTTCTATCTCAGCCTAGCCGCGAATTAGTCTTTGTGGCTTGCGCGGCGTTGAGCCTAAAAACTCACTCGCTCACTCTGTCTCAGCCATGTGGTTGGTTGGTTAGTTGGAGTCATTTTAGACGGCACTGTGGCGTCGCTAACCGCCTAAGGGAGTCGAACTCACTGACACCGACTCGCCCCATAAAATGCGAGAGCAGCGTACCAGTCCACTGCACCACCGGGCGCCCTGTCTCCTCTGTGTGTGCGGCGGAGATCGGTAAGTACAGGCGACACATACGTAATCACTTCATACGGGTCCTGAAGAAGGGACACAATCCTGATGGATCGGTGCGCACCCGCCCAGGATGGCATTACTGCGATCCTCCGTTTGTGTCGCCAAAATAGACTAAGTCGCTTAAATAACGCGCCATGACTCACGTGCTTCTCTCTGCCTATTGTGAGATCATGCAAGGCTGTGCATCAGTTTCTGGCAAAACAACGCATCTGACATGGATATCGTCAGTTTGTGGGATATTTTGTTCTGCTGAACCAAAGAACTGTGTGTGTGTGTGTGTGTGTGTGTGTGTGTGTGTGTGTGTGTGTGTGTGTGTGTGTGTGTGTTTTGAGAGAGAGAGAGAGAGAAAGAGAGAGAGAGAGAGAGACAGACAGACAGACAGACAGACAGACACAGACACAGACAGACAGACAGAAAAAGACAGAGACTTTATTCTACAACGGTAGAAAGTTTTGACACAAGTGCCATTCTATAATTTGCCGTTGTAAGACTACGAGCGATAATTGATTAAGTAGCAAAGAAACAATGATAAAAAACTACATGTAATATTATTACTAAACTACAGCTAGAGAGAGGGAGAGGGAGAGGGGGGTGGGGAGAGAGAGAGAGAGAGAGAGACAGACAGACAGACAGACAGACAGACAGAGACTACCGCCGTGAAATCAGTGAAATCTTTTCATGTCAGTGGTTGTATAGAACTGATTTGACAATAAAGTCACATTGATGTGAATTGCCAATTACGTCACATCGAAGGTAATTGACAAAGTCATACTGATGTCAATTGCCAATTACGTCACATAGAAGGTAACTGACAATTTACGAAGCTGGAACTCTGTGTCTGAACTGATCGTCGGTTTGGACACTAAGACCATTCTTTTACCTCTGAGATCTCCAACATTTCAGTTTAAAAAAAAAAAATCAGTTCAATATGACTTTATCGTCAGGCCAGTCCAATATGTCCTTATTGCCAGTTCAGTTCAATATGACTTTATTTCAAATTCAGTTTAATATGACTTTATTGTCGGTTCGGTTCAGTGTGACTTTACTGTCAACTGAGTTCAGTATCGACTTTATTGTCAATTCAGTTCAATAATTATGACTTGACTGGCAATTTAGTTCAGTATGACTGTATTGGCAATTCACTTCAATATGACTGTATTTGTCAAATCAGTTCTAAATCACTTTAATGTCTGAAACAGTTGGGGTTTTTTTTTTTTTAAATGTCTGTAGGCTCGTATTGGCACCTTCTCGTATGTGGCACCGTTCATTCGGGCCGATCGTCGGGGGTTCTCTCCGGGTACTCCGGCTTCCTCCCCCTCTGCTTTGGAAATGTTCAGCCCAGCAAGTTTGAAAAATAAATGCATATCTAAATTCCGAAATTTAAATAGCTGAGCTGACCCTTCGCACCACGTGATTGTAATACGTTTATGTCCTGTGTGTGAGAGAATGCGTGTGATTCACGTGAGCGTGCGTGTTGGGTTTAGCTCGCGGCGCTTTGAGCCAAAATATTTGGGATAAAGCGCCTTATTAATGCGATTATTATTATTATTATTATTGAAAGATGCACATAGATTATCATTAAAACGGGTACTTAAGAATGCATAATTTTAATACTAGAATAGAATAACACAAACAGTATCACAACAAATAGAGGTGAAAGAACAGCAGCGTTCTTTGGGACTCACTTCCTGTTTTGACCGCGACTTCCATCGAAGCACTTAAGTTTGATCTTGTCTCGTATACAGGGGCGCGTCAATCAAGAATGAGAAAGTTGCAGCGTGTCCACGTACTTGACCCTGATCTAGGCCTCTAATGTTATGACTTGATGTATGTGACTGGAGCTGGTGCACAGAGCACACGTTACACGTTATTCGGCGTTTCTGTGTTCCACATCTAGAGCCGTGCATTGATGCAGGCGTAAGGACACAAATTGAGCATGGGGTCAAGTTTGGTGTTTATCTATCAGTACAAGACAATCTGGACGGCGCAACACAATCCCCCATCTAACGACCAGATGCCACAGCTCCAGCGTTATGAACAGACCACCATCTTCAGACTACGAACTGGACACTGCAGACCACGTGCCTTGGGCTGTCACACTCACCAGACTGTCCGTGCGGAACAGCCCCTCAAACCCCGGAACACATTCTGCAGTCCTGCCCCCTTTTCAAAGAAGCAAGGACACAACACTGGCCGAACGGAGCCACACTGGCAGAGAAACTCTGGGGCAGCAAAACAGACCTCTTGAAGACCACTGCTTATATAAAGACCACAAACCTAATCATCTGAGGCGGAGTCCAGAACAGGGAATGCAGAAGAAGAAGAAGGTGTTTATCTGAAGTACCCTGTTTTGTGAGAGTGCTAGTTTCTAGTGGGTTTTTTTTCCGTTACGAAAAAGCGTGATTTTTGTGTGTATAATTATGATTTGGTAGGGCAAGATGCCGGGGGGTGGGGGGCGGGGGGGTCAAGTGGAGGCAAGCTGCCAGTGAGGCCGGGACTGTTTGCGAACAAGAGGGGCAAAGGTGGTGCGAGTGGTTTTAGCTGACGTGGGCGGCTTTCTGACCTAAACAGAAAGTCGACCAGCATTACTCCAATGAGGCCTCAGCGGAAAGGAGACACCCAGTTTTGTTTAAAACTCCTCTCAGGTACGTGCCCTACAATGCTCTGTGCATTTTTAGGGGTGACTATGCTGCTTGAGGCTAACATGGAATATACAGACATATTGAAGCCTCGTGCATTGGTATTCTTTGACCTGCTATATAAGTTCCAACTCACCCAAGTGACCTTGTTCTCTGCGATGTTAGCGTTGGCCTCTTCAGCCTCCCCCAAGGTCAGCATCTGGTGCTTGATCTGTTTCATCGACCGCAGTAGTTCGTTGGACCTCTGGACTACCTGCACAATCAAACCAAGAGAGCGAACTTGATCTAGTGGTTAAGGCATCTGAATCCGGATCCTGAGCTGCCTAGTTCGAATCCTTGGTGGGCAGGAATTAGGTAGGATTTTTCCTTTCCAAATCGGGTCAAAATCGCGTGCAGGCTCGTTCACGATGCACATCTCGCCCTAGGGTACACACGCACACACGGTATCAAATGTGCGCGTTAAAGATTCCACTTACTGCAAAGTGGAGGGACGGCGGAATGGAAAACACTGACGCGCATGAAAAAAAAAAAAAAAAAAAAATCTGCTATGGCGACGCGCTCTCCCCAGGGGAGGCAACCCAGCAATGGGATAATAAAGAGTATAAATAATTAGATGAACAAATAAACCAATCAAATGTCATGGGACATTATTTTTCTCTCCAAGGGAGGCAACAACTTTATGAGGCATTGGGCCAAGTATTCATAGTATCCTCCCTTCTTGTACAGTAAATTTTAGTCTTTCGTTCTGTGTGGGTGGGTGGGTGTTTGGGAGTTTAACGTCCTTTTCCACCACATATGGGTGATATCAAAGACGGGGCAACGAGAAAAAAGGCCAGCACAAATATCTGGTCCCAGCCGGCGGGATTCGAACTCACGACCCAAGCATTGAGAGTCCAACGCTCTACCATTCGGCCACCCCGGTGTAGGATCCGGTCCGGTCCCCCCTCTGAAGCAGTCCCCCGGGGGACCAATTCGTGGCAAAAACTGCTCTATAATGGTCCCCCCTTAGACATCCAGCCTCGTTTTCGACTGGTCCCCCTGGGCGATTTTGGTCCCCCCTCGCATCCAAAATAGGCCCCCTCTCGAACTGGTCCCCCTCTTTTCTAACCAATGTAGAGCTATGTCAGTATTTATTTTTAACTTTATTGTTATAGTGTGTGTCAACTCAGTAGAAAACGTGACTCTGGATCTCTCTCTCTCTCTCTCTCTCTCTCTCTCTCTCTCTCTCGCCCCCCACACTTTCTCTCCTCCCCCCATCTCTCAAACACACACACACACACACACATTATGCACGCACGCACGCACGCGTGCACACTCACTCACGCACGCACGCACGCAAACACACACGCGCACACACACACACACACACACACACACACACACACCTCTTTCGTTATATGTATAATTATTTTCATTTTTGTACAGAGATGTTATTCAAGATGATCTTGAACTGGGTCAAGGTTACAGTGTCAAATCTAAACTTTTAAAAGTGATTTAACTTCGTAGATTTGCCGTTCTATGTAGCCTATACTTTTGTTTTTTTATTTTCTCTTTTTTTTTGTGGGATGAGAAAACGGTCGCCACTAAAAAACAAAAGTATAGGCTACATAGAACGGCAAATCTACGAAGTTAAATCACTTTTAAAAGTTTAGATTTGTTTTCTCTTTTCTTTTTTTTTTTTTTGTGGGATGAGAAAACGGTCGCCACGCTTCTTGACACGTCACGTGACTCGTGTCAAACATGCCTATAATTATAAGTACACGACAATTCATTCCGTACTTGGGCCACCGAGGTTGAGATATTTGCTGCAGCCACCCTCTTGGACACGCCCGTGTATGTGTTCACAAGAGAGGCTCCAGGCCGACAACCTAGGTGGCTGAAATACGGGCCAGTTTGGCAATCGGCCCCATTGAAAACAGACAGAGTAATTTATATAATGAATCTTGGACATCACTTTGCTCCTGTTTTTTGTGTCACTCCTTAGACCAGCCTGAGAACTGTTAGTCTTCTGCTGTTTTTGTTGTTTCAAGGGTCATGATTTGAGACACTGGTACTCAGTCTTGACTGTCTACTTGAAGTACGCTGAAAGCCAAAGGTGGCAACTAGTTTTCATGTCATGGACACTTACTTAATTTTGAAGAAATATTTTTTCTATGGCGTTGTATAGAAAATATTAGATACTTGGTCTTTGATGTTATTCTCTAAATGCTATTTCCAGTTTAAAAAAAATGACAGGAAATGTGGACAGCAAAAAAGAACCAATGCAAAAAAAAACAACTGAAAGAAACAAGAACACAACCAAACAAATATATCTCACACACACAAAAATAACAACAAGCACATAAATCGGAAAAAAAAAGAAAAAAATGTTCCTATGGCCCTGTGCTTTTGGGGACAATAAAGTTTTGTAACAATAAAGTTAAAAATAAATACTGACATAGCTCTACATTGGTTAGAAAAGAGGGGGACCAGTTCGAGAGGGGGCCTATTTTGGATGCGAGGGGGGACCAAAATCGCCCAGGGGGACCAGTCGAAAACGAGGCTGGATGTCTAAGGGGGGGACCATTATAGAGCAGTTTTTGCCACGAATTGGTCCCCCGGGGGACTACTTCAGAGGGGGGACCGGACCGGATGCTACACCGGCTCCCCCCTTTCGTTCTGTGTAGCTTGTGTCTGTTTCCACACATCGAGCTGGCGGTCAGCTCTCTCTCTCTCTCTCTCACACACACACACACACACACACACACACACACACACACACACACACACACACACACACACACACACACACAACAACAACAACAACAACATAACGCCCACTCACATAGTAGTAGCAGTAGCACATGATGGCGACCGGAATGAGATAAGCGACGAAGACAAGCAGATACACGTAGAAGACGTTCAGGGGCTCCGGGTCGTCCCAGTCGATCGTGCAGGACGTGCCGAACGGCTCATACGTGTACGTGCTCATGCCCACCAGTGGCGGAGCTGTGGTCAGGAAGGCGGCAATCCACGTGCCGGCAATCACTTTCATCGTCACGGAGACGTTCAGCCTGTGATCTGGTGATGATGATAATGATTCGAAATTCAAGATTCAATCAACTTTGATTCTGTAATAGTTTGGAGGTTGTTGTGGTTTTGTTGTTGTTGTTGTTGTTTTCGTTGTTGTTGTTGTTGTTAGTTTGTTTGTTTTGGGGTTTTGTTGTGTTTTTTGGTTGCTTTTTTGTCTTTGAGTGTCGTGAAAAAACAAGTTTTAAAATCTTGCAAATTTCACAAACGTCTCGTAGAGAGACTGTTAAAAAAAAAAATGGACACATGAGGGCAATCCATATTACTTAGTACATGATGATGATGATGATGTTGACGGTAATGATGATGATGACGACGACGACGACGACAATGACAACTACGATGATGTTGATCACCATCATCATCCCCAGCTTCCCAGCACCAGGGACAGACAATAATACAAGGAGAAATAATTTTTTTTTTTAAAAACCAAAAAACACTCACTGTGTTGAGGAACGCAGACGGCCACCCAGCGGTACACACTAAGCATCGTCAGCGTGTACATGTCGGCCATGGCGAAGAAGAAGGTCGTGAACCCTTGTACCTTACAGCCCACGGTGCCCCACAGAAAGCGGTTGGCGAAGCAGGAGGAGGTTGTGAACGGGTAGCCGAATACGGAGATGCCAAGGTCTGAGACGGCCAGGTTGATAATCAGCATGTTGTGTGGTTTCCGCCGTAGCTTTTGGTTCCTGGTGAACATGATGAGGGTTGTGGCGTTGCCTACTGTAGCCACCAAACCTGCAACACAAAGTCCGGGGGGGGGGGGGGAAGGGGTGTGATTAGGGGTTTGATTAGGGGTTTGACGTCCTTTTCCACCACATACGGGTGAAATCAAAGGATGAAAAGACTGCAACACAAAGTTGTATTATATGTGAATATACCAATGAACAATATCTGTCTATCCGTCTGTCGGGGAACCGGGGTGGCCGAATGGTAGAGCGTTGGACTTCTAATGCTCGGGTCGTGAGTTCGTATCCCGGCTGAGGCCAGATATTTGTGCTGGCTTTTTCCGTCGTTGCTCCGTCCTTGATATCACCCGTATGTGGTGGAAAAGGACGTAAACCCCCCCCCCCCCCCTCTTCCATCCGTCTGTCTGTCTGTCTTTCTGTTCACAGGTTACTAATTCACGGGAAGTAACTCCATCAGCATAAGGAACTCCATTGTACAGTTCGTATCGATTACCTCCCATCCCTCCCATCGCGCGAATTCTCGACTATGCCGGGTACATCTGCTAGTATTATATATCTTAGTTAACATATTTCGTTATATAATCATGATGTATTTCCTAGTGTAGCGAGGACAGGTCGTAAGAGAGACCTGTGCGTCTATTATCTTAGCCTTGGAAAATAAAGTTTCAGTCTCTCTCTCTCTCTCTCTCTCTCTCTCTCTCTCTCTCTCTCTCTCTCCCCCCCCTCACACACACACACACACACACACACACACACACACACACACACACACACACACACACACACACACACACACACACACACACACACATACGCTGAACCTTGTTTCCGTGAATAACTTTTCTAATTATGTTTTGTCCATTTGTCTGCAGGTAATATTAGGGCGTTACGTGTTCATTTTTTTTTTTTAAATTTTGTTGTCGGTTTGTGTCAGTAATTAACGTATCTTCTCTGTATGAGAATACTGTCATTAGAAAAATTAAAAAGCTGAAGTCAAGGATAAAAATCCATTTCCTGCCGTTCCTAATGTGCCGCTCAGAAGACACAAAAATCAATACCATGTATTTCATCTTGCGGTTGAAACGTGGCTTGTCAAGATTTCTTTTTTCTCTTTCTCACAGATCTAATTTACGACTTTCCAACATGACACGAGCCCGAACTGAATTATAATCATCCCTACTAGCCAAGGATCATGGATGGTCCCTTTTTTTAGTTTCAGGTCGAGGGAAGGATGTAGTTCTGAGTTGGCTTCGTTGACATGTAGTCATTTTCTGATTGACAAGTGAGTGCAGCCAATCACAGGGTACCACTGCTCCGACAGACAAATCACACGTGTGGGATTGTCTGTGTGAGGATTAATTTTGAGGGTTCCCTGCCAGAACCTGCGTCCTGTTATTTTGATTAACTATTTTACATCATTTCAGTATTATATCAGTGATTCGTATTTACAAAGGTCGCACGTGTGTGTGAATGCGTTTTGACCTGATGGACGATTTTCTCTATGGTTTTGTTTCTTGTAGTTTAGTGCATAATTTTCTGTGTTGAACTTTTTCTTATTTTTTTTATATTTTGCTCCCTTTTTTTCCTTAGTAGATAGTCTCTGTAGTATTAGCAACGGCAAGTTTGCAAACTGGCGAATTTCTGTCAAAACTTTTACCGTTGATACCGTTGATAAATAAAGTTTCATTCCTCCTTCTCCTCCTCCTCCTCTCTCTCTCTCTCTCTGTGTATCGATGGCAGAGAACCCTCGATTTGCTGCCGTGTAACAGCAAAACCCAGTAAATCCATGACGTCAATTTGTGCGTGTATATGTGTGTGTGTGTTCGTGTGCGTGTGTGCGTGTGTGTGTGTGTGTGTGTGTGTGTGTGTGTGTGTGTGTGTGTGTGTGTGTGTGTGTGTGTGTGTGTGTGTGTGTGTGTGTTGAGGGATGGGGGGGGGGACCATAACGTCATTTTCTTTCATCTTGAAATCGCCCCTTTTCCCACAAATGACGTCAGTTCTCACCGTGTTGTGTCACTGCACGGCAGAAAGAAATCAGATGGGGCTGCCATAGAGAAGCAGAGGGCGTATCTACGGGCCTGTGTGCTATAATTTTTTTTATCACTATACATGCTGTGAAATATGCTTAATGTTAGGACTTGGACAACGTTTCACTGTTGATTCATTCGGCAAAAATCTATAATATGAAACTTGAAGGAGCTGATTTCCTTTTCAAAACATGTTGTTTGTTTGTTTGTTTGTTTGTTTGTTTGTTTGTTTGTTTGTTTGTTTGCTGGGCTGCCGGTATAGCCGAATGGTAGAGCGTCGGACTCTCAATGCTCGGGTCGTGTGTTCGCATCCTAGCTTGGGCCAAATATTTGTGCTGGCCTTTTTCTCATTGCCCCGTCTTTGATATCACCCATACGTGGTGGGAAAGGACGTTAAACTCCCAAACACCCACCCCCACCCTTCTTTGTTTATTTGTTTGTTTGTTTGTTTGCTTGTATTTTATTTTATTAATTCGTTTAGGGCTGTTTAGCGCTAAGTTCAAAACATTTCCTTCGGATGTCTTCGTGGTCCTTTATTTACCATCATGACAAGCGTCAGTGGTGCTCTAACGTACGCCTTTCAGGATGGATTTGACTACTGGTACGGAGTGTATCATAATTGTCTATTACATACTGTTAAAAGCAAAAGGATTCTCATAAGGGAAAGGTTCCTTTTTCTTCACCGAGATCAGAAGCCGGTGTAACACGCGGGATGCACTTCCCAAGCTCCGTATTCTCTGGGGCACTTACCGCGTTAACGCTGGATGTACCCCCCCCACCCCCGAGATCTAAACCACACGCAGACTGAGTATTTGTTTTATTAGCGGAGTGTTGCCAGCTTGGGAGTTAGTCTGGCGTGTCACAGTGGAGGGTGGAGTATATCTGGCTTAGACGAGAGGGAGTACATCCAGCGTAAACGTGGGAAGTGCCCCGGAGAAGGGGTGCCGGGATAGCCGAATGGTAGAGCGTTGGACTTTCAATGCTCGGGTCGTGAGTTCGAGTCCCGGTTGTGGCCAAATATTTGTACTGGCCTTTTCTGGTTGCCCCGTCTTTGATATCACCCATAATGTGGTGGAAAAGGGCGTTGTTGTATAATGTGCGTGAGCGTGAGTGAGTGAAGGCGCATTGAGTTTTATTTAAAGAAATGCGCCCTACAAATAGCATTTATTATTATTATTGTTGTTGTTAAACTCCTAAACACCCACCCCCTCCCCAACCCCCACCCGCCCCGGAGAATACGGAGCTGCGGATCACGTCTTGCGTGTTACACCGGGAAAATGCGAATGGTCGCGCCCAGGGATGATGTGTGAAGCTGGGATTAGATTTCTCATTTCATCTAAGAGATCGCCCACCATTTCCACCCACCAGATTCCCCTTCGAGTTTAATCAAAACACGATCCGAGAAAAGAAAAATGTTAAAAAATATAAGGCTTACATATCACTACTTATCACGCGGATGAAAGTCACATGTCAGAATGTGTGCCGCGAATCGTCACGAGGACAAACGGCCACCACTGAGTGGTATTTTTGTCACTTTCTAAGACTGAGCTGTCATCTTCCTGCTTGCTTATTTCTGATACCCTATTCGCGGACTAGCCGGGCTTAAAGATCTGCAATCTCAGCAAAAAGCCGCAAACATTGTGATTTTTAAAACTGCGACTCCTTCGACTGTGCAAAATCCAGGCAACTCTGTCACAGTTGCAGAGTTTTTAGCGCTTCGGGGACCCTTACAAAACCAGAGCATGAGTTTGCCGTGACATTATTTGGCTTTTGGTTAGTGAGCGAGACACATCGCTATAGTGTCTAGCGGATGTTGAGTGCTGTAGTGCTGTAGTCATCGCTACAGTGTCTAGCGGATGTTGAGTCTGCATCTGTGGTACGTAGCCTAAAAACTCTGGTCAGCATCTGCGGCCTCACACTGATAAAGACTACATCAATCTGTTAATGATATAGACAGGTTTTGCTGTTTACAGGATCTCACCTATAGTGACGAGGTATATGGCGCAGCCGAGATAACCCCCAGGGGTCAAAGGTCGGATGTTGAACCGTCGTATCATTTCCTGCCACTCGTCGTAAGCCGTGCTGGTCACGTTGTCAGACAAGGAGGATGATGGGAGTTCTGTTGTCTCGTTGGACATCTTTTGGCCAGCGACTGTATCTGTTCCTCTACTCCTAAACTGCTGCTACTGCAAATGAATGAATGGATGGATGATAAAATGAAATACTAAATAAATAAATGCAAGAAAGTCAGTGTAGATGCTGTGGTCGCTCTGGTCACTGATCTTTGGCCTGCGTGTGCCAGTCTCTACCCCTCTACTGCTGTTACTGCAAATGAATGAACGGAGGAATAATAAAATGAAACAAGTATGGTTCTGAACAACTCTGTGGTCAACTTGGTATTTCAGTGTGCACAGAAGCGATGAAAACTGTCGCATTCATCGGCACAGTACATTTTCTGCCTGTTTCGGAGATTATTGCCTGCATGAGTTGTCCCCCGTGCATACACGACCCGCAGCAAGCATGCATTTTTTTGTGGGAGCTTTGTGCTCTGCCACAAAAATGCGTGCTTGTTGCGGCAAGGGAGACAACTTATGCAGGCAATAATCTCTAAACAGGCTGAGAATGTACTGTGCTGGTGAATGCGACAGTTTTCACCGCTTCTGTGCACACTGTGAAATAACACTCGGACTTCAAAGTCGTTAGCAACTGTCCGCTTTTCTTGTCACCGAGTATTTTTGTTTTTTCCTTCTTAGGCCTCACTTAGCTCGGCTCGGTCTCCGTTAGCCCGACATGGCCGTCATTGCAGGGGAAAGAGAAGCGAGGACCCGTGCACAGGGTTGTGTCGACGCAAGCTGCCTACCCGAAGTGTCCCTACTGCTGCTGTTGCAACGCTGAGACTTCTAAGCACAAAGACATCAGTCACTCTCTCTGTATACTGAAGTTTGTCATTGGGAAATAATCTCACGACAGACAGTTTATACCAGGTCGGCTATTTTTCACCGAGCCGGCCCGGCGTAAGCTATGTATGCACGCCATGACGAAAGACATGAATACTTTTCGGGTCGAAACTGCTGATTCCGCTCAGAAGAACGACCGGGAGAGCAGGGCCCGCATGTAAAAGTCGGGGTAAGGGAGTTTAGCCCCGGGTTAGAGACTAACCTCGAACTAAAGTAGCTCTAGGGTTAAATTTTCTTTTTTTTTTTTTTTTTTCTTTTTAAATCAGGAAGCGGGTCCTTTCCAGCAAGGTGCCTATGCCGTTATAGAAGGATTTTTGTCTTTCTTTCTTCGCTTTCTTTTTTGTTTAATTTTGTTTTGGGGTTTCTTTTGTCCTAGTCTGGGTTAGGCCCGTAGCCGTGGGTTAAATTAACCTCGAGTTTTACATACGGGCCCTGAATGTTATTCCACCACGCATCCGGCTTCCTGTGGCCGTCACTGAATGATTCCCTACCTCCCTCTCTCCATCCCTCCCAACTTCTAGAAAGAAAGAGAGAAGCGAAAGGGGAAGAGAATAGTCGATTACAATGTTTATCGTTGGCGGTCGGTAGTCTAGTGGTTAAGACTTTGTCGCCAGTGCGAGAGGTAAGTTTCGAGTCCCACTCGGGGCGAAGAAAGTTTCATTCTCGTACGTGGCATCATTCGGCCCGACCGTCGGGGGGTTCCTTCCGCCGGGTACTCGGGATCCCTTCCTCTCTGCTTTGAAATGTTCAGCCCACAAAATTTAAAAAAAAAACAAAAAACTAGTGCAGTTCGAAATTTCCGATTTTTATATTGCTGAGCTTGCCCTTCGCAACACGTGATTGTTATGTGTTCATGTCCAGTGATTCGCGTGAGCATGCGTGTTGGGTTTAGCTCGCGGTGCTTCGAGCCAAATATTAGGGATAAAGCGCCTATACTAATGCAATTATTATTATAATTTATTATTATTATTATTATTTCTCAAACAAAATGTAATTGAAGACACCACAATTCTGCTGCGCTCTGCATAAAAAGAATAAACAAGACAGCAACCATTGAAAAAAAAAAAAAACCAACAGCAACAACAAGAACAAGCAAACACAACCATAACATAAATAAATAAACAAAGTTTCCCCAAGCAGGAACTCTAAAGTATTAAAAACCACCATGAGGAACCGCGGATAAGAACAAAATTTGTAAATTCCAATTAACTTACTAGTTTAAACCTAAAAAGGGAAGAGAAGAACGAGAAACAAATCCTTCGAAAACGGTTCAGACACGTGGGGGAATGGACCTGCTTCCTGATTCACACACACA
Source organism: Batillaria attramentaria (assembly GCA_018292915.2). Taxonomy (NCBI): domain Eukaryota; kingdom Metazoa; phylum Mollusca; class Gastropoda; family Batillariidae; genus Batillaria; species Batillaria attramentaria. The sequence continues at coordinate 9,926 of JACVVK020000116.1, read as the reverse complement.
CACACACACACACACACACACACACACACACACACACACACACACACACACACACACACACACACGCGCACACACACACGCACACACACACGCACACACACACACACACACGCGCACACACACACGCACACACACACGCACACACACACACACACTTGCACACGCACGCACGCACGCACACACACACACACACACACACACACACACACACACACACACACTTGCACACGCACGCACGCACGCACACACACACACACACACACACACACACACACACACACACACACACACACACACACACACACACACACACACACACACACACACGCGCGCGCGCACGCACGCACGCACGCACACACACAAACGTTTTAGAAAAACAAAACATTCATAATCTATTAATATGAAATGGAAACTAAGAGAGAATGGACGCCCGTCTTACCTTTCGCTTCAACTTCGCTGATCTGCTAACAACCGCTTGAAAACGTCCTCGTCCACAGTTACCGCACGATGGATAACAACAATCTACTACGACCGACGAACCAAAATCGTTCACACTTTTCTCCTCACAACTCGACTGCAGCTGCGAGCACCGCAACACGTGCGTATATATACCTGCATATTTAAGTACACCTAACGCACTCGCGGACGTTTATGATAATGCGCATGCACGCTAGCTCGTGTAGAAAAATGATGAATCCACCTGATTTAGCGTATAACGCATGACGCGTGTGGAGAACCGTGTGCGCGTGAGTCTCCATTTCCAGGCGAGATTCCTAAAGTGCAGTGTCGGGCACTGCCCCGTTGGGTATAGCAAGTAGTTACACAAGAGCATGCGTTGAAACCTTTAACGCGTTTTTTTTTTTTTTTTTTTTGTTGGTTTATATTCAAAAGAGAGTGCATTTTTCTTATTTATTGGATTTTTTTTTATGTAGAATGTATAGAACGAGGAATCTGCATGGCGGAATAGTTTAAAACTTACGTCCTAATTACCTCTCCCATGTAAGGGGCAGCCGGGGTGGCCGAATGGTAGAGCGTTGGACTTTTAATGCTCGGGTCGTGAGTTCGTATCCCGGCTGGGGCCAAATATTTGTGCTGGCTTTTTCATCGTTGCCCCGTCTTTGATATCACCCGTATGTGGTGGAAAAGGACGTTAAACCCCCAAACACCCACCTCACCCACCCTCCCAAGTAAAAAGAAGAAGAATACTGAGAAAAGAAACCAAATCAGTGAGAGCTGACTTTTGTAATGTTTATCTATTTATAAGTGAATTCAATTGTGTCCGCGATAATGTTGAGAGGGTTTCTATGGTTACCAAAAATCTTTTTGCGTCGAGTATTTACATTCTGGGGAGCCGGGATAGCCGAATGGTAGAGCCTTGGACTTTAAATGCTCGGGTTGTGAGTTCGAATCCCAGCTGGGGCCAAGTATTTGTGTATTTTTTTTCCGTTGCCCTGACTTTCATATCACACATACGAGGTGGATAAGGACGTGTAACTGCCAGACAACCCCCCCCCCTCCCCCCCCCCTCACACACACACACACACACACACACACACACACACACGCACGCACGCACGCACGCACACACACACACACACACACACACACACACACACACACACACACACACACACACACACGAACGCATGCACGCACACATACACACTCACTCAGTTACCATTCAATTTCCTGTCTTTTTTAAACTCAGATGGGGGGGGGGGGGGGGGGTGGAGGGGCGGGGGAGGGGACTCTGGACCAGAGGGCTGTGGGTTCGATCCCGACAAGATCGACCCTTTCTGTCAATACCCACGTATTTGAAATCACCTTTGTGGAGAACTAAAGAAATGAAACGTCATTTTCCCCCACTATTTCTACTACATGCATGAACAGGTATGTATGTTTTTAAGTTGTTTCTCTTTTATATTATATAGGCCTATGGCATTAAGAATAACAGAGATTTTAGCTTTAAAAAATTCAGGTTCCGTGAAGCGAGAAGCACCGACCCAAAGAGTTCCAATTTTGCGATTTCGTAAGAACAATCCAAGGTATTCAAGTCCATGTTTCACCAGTCCTCTAGATCTTCCAGATTTTATGTGAAAATTTATTCAGTCAGGGAAGGCAAAACACCAACAGGGATATCACAAGACATGAACAAGCATGCTCTGTTAGACGACATGCGTGAGACTGAAGTCAAATGTTTAGTTCACAGTTACAATCTGTAAATATCGTCACTGTCTCCGACATTTCACCAGCCCTCTACATCTTCTAGGTTCCATGTAAAAATTAATTCAATCAGGGAAGTCGCAATACCAACGGGGAAATCACAAGACATGAACAAGCATCCTCTTTTAGACGAGGTACGTTAGTTGTAAACCTATGCTCTGGGCCATGCGCAAACAGCTATGATGCCGACAGCCCTAGTCTAGAAGGCATCGAGATTGAGTGAGTGAGTGAGTGAGTGAGTGAGTTTTTAGAGCTGAAGACTAATTCGCGGCTGAGCATGGAGAGTGAACGAGTCGACAGGTCGGCCCAGCGAAGACGACCGCTACATGTTTTGTGAGCGCAGAAACGAGTAAGATCTGCATCTTTTTTTTTTCTTCTTCTTCTTATTTGAATCTCACGTCCAGCAGTCATGGGTGCAGAGAGTGAACCGAGTGAAACTGCGCTCTGCGAATGCTTGAAGTTAACGTTTAAGATTGTTGTTGGGGCTCGGTTCGAAACAAAACGAACCAAAAGTAAAATTTCAAAACAAAGAAAAACCTACAGAATTTATGATGACGATGATGATGATGATGATGTCCTGTAACGCGCTGAAAGCATAAACTCCATGCGCAGCATGCTCTTAGTGCGAGGGTGGGGTGGGTGTGTGTGTTGGGGTGGGGTGGGGTGGGGAATAAGTTTTAACAAAAACAGGAGAGGGAGGATGGAGTCTGCAGGGTGGGGTGGGGGGAGGGGGAGTCCGCATCAGAACTTTGAGAAAAGATGCATCAGTCTTCAGGTGGCTCCTGGAGAATAATAAAGAATCACATTCCGTCTTTACTCTGCGTTATTTCGTCCTGCTGTGCTGATGTTTCCGGTGATTCCGGTGTTTCATGGAATTAGTAGAACCCGAGTCGGCGCGACTTGCCGTACTGTTACAATCGGACACTGGCTTCCAGTGAATGAATCGCCGGTACAAGACATAGGAAATGACAGTCTGCAGTGCGGAGAAAAAAAGAAAAAGCCTAGTTAAACTATAATAGGCTTACCCCATCATTACTTGGATCGACTGCGATTTGCATCAAAGACGTGCAAGAGGGAGGGGGGGGGGGGTCTCTGAGGAGGGAAAAACGGGGAAGGTAATAGGCTTATGCTTACCCCCAAGTGACTTAGCTTGGCTGTGATTGCTGTGATATAAATGGTCTGTACAAGTGCAAGTTCCCCTGTACTTTTTAAAGATTTTTTTTTCTTTCTTGCGTTTGTAGTATCATTTGCAATAGTGTCAAAACTGTTGCGGTTGTAGTTCTGAGGCTGTTGTCGACTTTTGTTTGCCACCGAAAAAAAAAGAAGACGAGTGACGCGTCACACGCCTCTTGGTTAAATTTTTGAAAAGTGCCACTTCTTAGTTTTAGCTCATCCGGAGTAATGACCATTGGAACAGCCCCAAGGTCAAGGTTAAAGGATTTGAATGAGAGTCCCAGAAGTCAGTGTTTTGGCTGAAAATACTTTCATATTTTTAATATTCAATCAAACGTAACACCGGCCATAAAAAGCACGGTACTGTGAAGAAATTCTACACATGACCTTGTCCGAAAGGTCAAGGTCATAGGGCCTTGGACAAATTTCCTGTTAAAAAAGAAAAGAAAAGAAAAAAGAAAAAGAAAAAAAGAAACCGGCGTTATGCTGAACACTGACATGTATTCAAAAGCCAAACCCACACTACTACGAGCTTGGCATGCTTGGGGGTTAACGTGTTATTTTTCGAGGACATAAAGAGGCAGGCGTGCAGGCCTGTCTTCCATCTTTGTCCTTGCTATACTACAGCAATACTACGTCATTAGAACGATCAAATAACAACAAAAATTGGAGAAAAATAAAGGTAACACAAAAACCAAAACAACAACCATAAACACACACACACACACACACACACACACACACACACACACACACACACACACACACACACACACACACACACACACACATACACACACACACACACAAAGAAATAAATACTCAATTAAAACGAGAAGCATAAAAATCAGAGAGAGAGAGAGAGAGAGAGAGACAGACAGACAGACAGACAGAGACGGACTCCCACAAAAGGAGGTGGGGTGGGTGTTTGGGAGTTTAACGTCCTTTTCCACCTTCGAAGAGTGATATCAAAGACGGGGCAACGAGAAAAATGTCAGCACAAATATCTGGCCCACGCCGGGATTCGAACTCACGACCCGAGCATTGAAAGTCCAACACTCTACCATTCGGCTATCCCTCCCCCCCCCCCTCCACACACACACACACACACACAAGGGGAACAAAGGGTAATTTCGGGCATGTGGAGTTACTGGTATCACCCCCCCACCCCCCCACCCCAAAAAAAAAAAAAAAAAGCAGAAAATAAGCTTTCTTTTGGTATAAAAATTATTTCTGTAGCATGGTACCATGGTGCAAGTCTGAGATAGACTTGTTGAAAACTTGCTCTTGAAAAGCGGCCATGTTGAGAAAGTGGCTGGCAAAGTGTGACGAGAGAATCATGCCAGTATGGTGTGGCTGTATTAGATGCTCGGTTTTTTTTTTGTTTTTTGTTTTTTACGTGTTTATAAACTACAGTCAGCCTTGAAACCTTCACAGAAGTTGTGTTAGTCAGTCTAAGACTCGAACACGGAAAAAAATCTCAAAGTCGCTAAATTTGACCTACCACCATTGTTTTGTTTTGTATTGTTT
>JACVVK020000115.1:815000-875371 GCA_018292915.2 Batillaria attramentaria | reverse complement strand
AATCGTGTGTCAGAAATTGCGCTCCGTCGTCAAAGAGTTAAGAAGTAAGAGTTGAACGTCATCACCATCCGCTGTGGTCACAGCGTGGAAACTGGTGCATGTTGTATCGTAGTTCAGGAGCAACATTACATGCTGTTTAATGTAGTACATGTGTGCACTTTTAGCCAGAACTTTGTTGATCTGCGTGTCAGAAAACAGCCCTAGAGTTAGACAGACCATTGTTGTGTGGTTTCAGCATAGTTGTGTTTATCTGCTCAGTTTTATGGTGGTAGTGTTGTAGTTCAGGATGAGATCAAAGCTACCATCAGGTGGAAAAGGGCCTAAGCACCACTGATTTGATAAACGCTTAGGGCCTTCTTCCAGACTATAGTATGGTGTGTCTTTCCAGTGAAAATCTGGGTGAGGACTTGGTGTATCTGTGGGTAGAGGCGCTGCGAGAGTGTCTGCAGAATAAAGCAGAGGAAAATCTCAGAGGTGAGCGGAACGTGAAAACGTGAACGTGAAAATCACCTGTCTTTAGAACACAGGGTACAAGGCTGTAGTTGAGGTGATCACACACACACACACACACACACACACACACACACACACACACTCTCTCTCTCTCTCTCTCTCTCTCTCTCTCTCACACACACACACACACACACACACACACACACACACACACACACACACACACACCAAAAACAGAAAGCAACAACAACATGACAACAAAACCCCCAAAATAAAACGGAAACAGTGACAACAAATACAGAAGAACAGTGACAACAACAAAACTGCCAAACACTGAAAGAAACTACATGTACAAGCAAAAAACACTATACAGTTATTAATGCTAGTGCATTTTTAGCTGATTGACATGCAATGTGTAGCATGACACTCAGTCTCTCATACATGCACGTGCACCAGGTTCTATCTTTGTTTTGATACAAATATTCCTTCTTCTTTTTTCTCTCTCTCTCTCCAAAAGACCTTGATGATGAGGCAGACAGGGGTGCTAAGTGCCAGAGTTCTGAGGCAGATGATGCGGATGATGGCTTCGACCTCTCTTTACTGGAGGGGCTGGTGATGTCATCACTTGATGATGTGGGGACAGAGTGCGGACAGGGAGAAGAAGGTAGAATTATATGTTCTGCTCAGGCATGCATCACATCTACCATAACCGTGATGATGATGATGATGGTGTAAAACGCTGAAAAACATGCTGATCATGCTCATTGTGAAGGAACTCCTCCGTTATTGGAAACCTTTTCTTTCAGTAAAAGGCATGAAAAGTTTTAAGAGTAAGTCATGTCAAAACTAGCAAAAATAAACTTTACAGTGTAATACACATGGAAAACAAAGTTAAATTAACTTCAACAGTCTTTGAGTCAAAACAGTTACCACCAGCTTGGAATTTCCTGTCGAGGGTTACAGTTATGTATATAATGTTTATTTAGATTTACTTCGTACAGTTATACATACATGTACAAGTATAAACATTTCTTTATATGCCATCTCATTTCATGAGAAGAAGTATTAATTACGTTTTTTTCTTTGTATGTCCATGAGTTATACTTAGAGATGGCTGTTTTGGGTTTGCCTCTTTTCAGTGTATGAGTGTCCCAAAAATTTCATGGTGAAACACTTACAGACAGACGCAGCACCTTTCAGCCCCATTTAGCTCCAGTTTTCTACAAAGAGCAGGTATGTAATGCATGTATTAGTGTGTTACTGCAGAAAAGCAGAACATTGATTGGGTTGGTGTATGTAATTGTATGACTTTAGATGTTTTATAGTAAAATTAAAAGAAAAATTACAAGAAAAAAGCACAAGAAATTCTGCCGACATCCACAGAATTTCCCCTTTCCCATTAGTGCGTTTGGTCCTCCTTGCTTCAGTTGAGCTGGAATCCTTTCTGTCTGGCTTTTGTGCAGGTGCGTCTTGTTATAGACAAGCTACTGGAAAACAAGAAGATTGCAAATGCCACACACAACATGGTTGCATACAGGTAAGTGTGGAGGTCATATAATGACTTGTCAACAACGCTGTGAGCATGTAAACTAGATTTTCTTTCTTGTACTCTTGAAAGCGCATCTCCCGACATATCTAGGCTCACAGATGTTTTAGTGGTCTCTGATATTGTACAGTGTACCATATAGATGCATGCACAGTTACAGCCTCACATAGGCTGGCATTGAGCCAACAGAAGCCAAAATGCAAGGCATGGCGCACTGCTCTGCTACAGATATGCAGGCACACATAAACTAGGAGATCTTGTTCACATGGCCAGCAGATGTCATAGAACATGTACTCCATTCAGCAGGGTTTAAAATCTTCCACCTTTTGGTGGATTTCCACCTTTGGCTAAACATTTTCCTCCCCCTCCCCCTAAAAAGTGTGTTTGCTCTTCTGAAGCACTGAAAATCATCATTGATTCATGCCAAAACGCACCAATTTAACCAATTTTAGCCTAACTGTAAAAGTTTTCCTCCAAAATGTGTTTCTTCCTCTGAAGCACTTTAAATCGTGCAGAATGCACTGATTTTAGGGTTGTATTTGTTTTGTTTTTGTTTTTTAAATTCCATACTGCAAAGCAGATGCGCGCTTGTGGCTTTGCCCCGTTGACATGAAATGCTCCACACTTTCCCTCCTTTTGAATCATGGGCCCTGATTCAGAGCTCTACTTACAGAAATATGCACTACTTTGAGTGTGCAGGCACACTCACAAGCACAACTGTTCCAGAACAAAACCTGTCTTCTGTGAAACCCAGTTTTTTTTTAGAATATATGTGATTATGTCATAAAACTTGTGAAATGGTGAGCCGGTCTTCTTTCTTTAAGCCATTTAAAACTTTGGAGATGTTTTGTTGGTTGTTGGGTAAGTGGGTGCATGCATGACTCTTCAACCCTGTTCAAATTTCTATGTTAAAGGTTGGTGGGCAAATCCGCATGTCACGTGGCGCTGCTAGCATTTTCAAGATATGATTTTTTTTTCTGGTATAGGATAGTGCGGCATGACAAAGGAGGCCCCCGGGTCATTCAGGGTTGTGACGATGATGGTGAGACGCATGCTGGATCTCGGATGTTGCACCTCTTGCAGGTACAAATAAGATTTTTGTGTAGTAATAGTACAGTCGAACCTGCCAAGGCGGTCACCTGTATAAGCCAAACCACTGTCTAACCTGGTCACCCCAGAGGATCCCCTGACACACTAGCTGTTGACATGACACCCTGGATAACCCGGTCACCCTGTCTAAGGTGGTCAGTTTGACCCAGTCCCTTGGGTGACTGCCTTACACAGGTTTGACTGTAGTAGTATTGTGGTTGGCTTTTTTCATTCATCTCACAATCTGGCCTGACGGTGTAAATGGTGAACGACAAGAAGAAGCAGCAGCACTATACTGTGGGTGGCACTCACATACTTTTACACATACTCCTCCCATACTTCTGTGCAGGGATCTCGTTAACATTCCAGTATGTCTAATTAATTTTTTCTTTGCAGATAGTGAATGCGGAGAATGTGGTCGTGGTGGTCTCACGGTGGTACGGCGGAATCCAGCTTGGCCCAGATCGTTTCAAGCATATCAACAACTGCACACGCACAGTCCTCGAGCAACATGGCTATCTTGCCCACAGGGTGAGACAGATACTTTTCATGATGAGCGCATGTGTGTGTGTGTGTGTGTATGTGTGTGTGTGCGTGCATGCTTGTTTGCTTGCATTCATGTGTGTATGCATGCGCCCAAGAGAGACAGGAAGTTTTGAGGTTTGCATCCTCTGTACATGACAAAGGCAGTGTGGATGCTGGAAAAGCTCGGTGCAAGCTTTGACCCTTCGATCACACAAGCGCTTGATTTAGATTTATTCCAACAGTCACACACCTGTGCTATCTAGTGGGCATAGTGTGTGTGGGTGTGTGTGCTTCCAAGGAGTAATTTATATTTATAAATGTGTAGTTTGGAATACATGTACAATGTATATTCTCATAATCATGACTGATTATTTCCCTCCTCCCCACTTTTGTTTTTCACAGGAGGAGAAAAAGGGACCTCGCAGTACCAAGAAGGGAAAGTAGACAACGCCTGAATTTCCAGATGTCCTGTTGAGTGATCCCCTGAAAGAATTGCCAGCGTGCCTAGATCATACACTGTTTATTCTTAGACAGTTGTCTTGTGACAGCAGCCTTCAGTTTCTTCATCTTCCATGATGCCAACACACTGTAGGCTCAAGGAAATCATTTTCTTTCAAGTTAATCCTACCACAAGATTCTGCAGCTGTGGTATCTGCACTTCCACTATGCTAAGTACTGTTTTGTTTTCCACTTGTTCTTACTTTCTTTAGCTATCTGAAATAATAACGCCCCGTAGGCATATCTTGTTGCCAGTATTGTCAGGTTTTTCTGTTTTGCTTGAATGGTTGCATTATTGTTAACATTTGTGTGTGTGTGTGTTTCCCTTGAATGTGTCCACGTGTATGTTTTATCACCAGAGAAAGAGGTTTGAAATCTTTACCAGTGTGATCTGATGCAATGTTCTGATGCAATGATAACTTTTATGAATAAATTATGTCATATACATACATGTATATATTATGTCAAGTAACTTATGAACAAATCATTTACTTCAACTTAGAAATCTCTCTCTCTCTCTCTCTCTCTCTCTCTCTCTCTCTCTCTCTCTCTCTCTGTGTGTTCTGCAATTGGTGACAAACAGGAGAGAGTAGAAGAAAACTGAAATATAGGGAAAAAGAAGAGAAAAATGAAAATAAAGCAGCTCGGAAAAACACAGGGGTTCAGTGAACATGCTGGCGGTCATTCTTGTTCTGATAAATGACATCATGTGTGTCTAAACTAGAATTAGAACGCATGCTGTGGTTACTTTTTGTGTTGCAAAGGATTCCCCTTCGCTACCCCTAAACAACAATAGCAAATTATGAATAGATAAGTAAATATAAGTAAATCCTAACATAACACACACACACACCACACACACACACACACACACACCACACACACACACACACACACACCACACACACACACACACACACACACACACACACACACACACGAAAGCGCAGATAGAGTATCCCCCGCCCTGCCTTAAAAAAAAAAAAAAATACGTTATATAAAATATTGTTTAAAAATCCACCACGACAACAAATGAGAGAGTTGAACTGAAGCAAAGATGGCATTTTCCACGCATCTCAGACTCACAAACTAGTGTTAAAGGTCCGTCTTCTGACATATCTAGGCTCCCAAATTGTTTTTGGCTGTCTTGGGGTGGTGTCTGACATCATACCAAGGAGACACATGCATGGTTAACCTTCGCACGACGTCGCTATTTACTACACACGAAGGACATCGTGGGGCCGTGCGGACCCATACTTCTCACAGAGGGAAAAAATGTGCATACCCTTCCGAAGACGTCGTGGGGCCGTGCGGACCCATACTTCTCAAAGAAGGAAAAACGTGCATATCCTTCCGAGGACGTCGTGGGGCCGTGCGGACCCATACTGTAAAAATAGTAGTGGAGAAAGGTAGTTTAGAGTAATGACGGTCTGTTTGTAAAGGGGGGAGGGGGAGGGGTGGTAATGGGCAAATGTCAAAATTTGTAACAGAGTAGAATTGTTCAAACCAAAACATTCACCTGGGCGAGGAAGGGTCTCCATCCCGGAGACCTATGACACATTGCAGTGAAAGCCGAAAGGAAGCTGCAAGGCCGACCCCCTTTCTAACACCCAGGACAACGAGAGTAGCCACATGGAACATCAGGACAATGTATGAAGTAGGAAGGACCATACAAGTAGCAAGAGAGATGAAGAACTACAAGACTGGAGTACTGGGACTGAGTGAGACAAGGTGGCTACAGACAGGAGAGCTGAGATTTTCATCGGGAGAGCAATTGCTGTACTCTGGACACACAGAGGATGGAGCCCCCCACACTGAGGGCGTGGCCCTGATGCTGGCACCGGAAGCACAGCGGGCACTAATCGGCTGGGAGTCAGTTAACTCCCGCATCATCACAGCCAAATTCATCACCAAGAAAAAAGACATCAAGTTGAACATCATCCGGTGCTACGCTCCCACCAATGATGTGGAAGAGGAGAAAAAAGATGACTTCTACCAACAACTGCAGACAGTGATAGATAGAGGAGGAGCCAAGGACATGACCATACTGATGGGAGACTTCAACGCCAAGATCGGATCAAACAACACAGGCTACGAGGACACCATGGGAACACACGGACTGGGACAGATGAACGAAGATGGTGAGCGCTTTGCAGACTTTTGTGCCCTGAACCAGCTAGTGATAGGAGGCAGCATCTTCCCACACAAGCGCATCCACAAGGCCACATGGAGATCACCGGACCATGTCACGGAGAACCAGATTGATCACATCTGCATCAGCCGGAAGTTCAGGAGATCGTGGCGAGATGTGCGCGTGATGAGGGGTGCCGATGTATCATCAGACCACCACCTTCTTGCAACAACATTGAGACTTCGGCTTAAGAAACACACCAACGCCAACAACACACGGACCAGGTACAACGTTGGACTACTCAGGACCACAGACACACAAGCAGCATTCCGGATCAGCCTTTCCAACAGGTTCCAGCCACTGCGAGACCTGATAGAAGACAGTGGATGGATATCGAGACACAGTGGGAACACAGCAAGAAACTCTGGCACGACAATGAGTAGAGGTCCTGAGAAAGCGAAGACCCAACACAAGGAATGGATCTCTGTTGATACCATCCAGAAGCTGGAAGTTAGGGAAGAGAAGAAAACTGCAATGAACACGAGCCGAACAAAAAGAGCTAAGGCAAAGGCACAAGAAGAAAACACAGAAGCTGACAGAGGAGTAAAGAGGAGCACCAGGAAGGACAAGAGGGACTACATCGACAACCTGGCCAGTCAAGCAGAGGAAGCAGCCCGACAAGGGAATCTAAAAGACCTGTACCAGGTGACCAAGAAGCTCGCGGGCAAATTTCAGCAGACAGACAAACCACATGCTGGCAGTGAGCCAACAGCCGAAACGCTAGGCCAAGGGTACTGCGCGTGTCACAGCCGTGGTCGGGGCTGCATGTGCCACAGCAGCGTGGGCTCATTTGACTAGGACAGCTTTGAGCCGTTAGAGTTCTCGTTCGAGCAGCCAGGAGACGTCTGTGTATTGTAAGAGCTCTACTTATAGACGGACTGTTCGGGGCCTACAGGCGCACTCACGAATACAACTGTTCCAAAACTGTGACAAAGGTGATGTTCTGTAAACCAAAAAAAATCTTAAATATGGGTCTTTTAATGGTCTGCAATCTCAATAAAAAGTCACAGACTGTGACGTTTCTCCCGACACGACATCCTTTCACGCACACAGTGGCGTAAATAGGTACCTTACCTTACGTTCGTTGCGTTCTCAGGTCGGCTTTTTGGCGGGATTTGTGCGACGCATGTGTGTGTGTGCTGGTGTGTGTGTGTGTGTGTGTGTGTGTGTGTGTGTGTGTGTGTCATTGTAGATATCTCCGAAACAAGCTCACTGAATGGCTTGGTAGTTTGAGATAAAATGGGCAGTCATTATCTCCATAGGAACCTTTCACGGTTTTTCTCTTGCAGCACTTTTAGAAGAGTTATCGCCCATTTATAGAAATCAGTCATGACGTTTTCAGACTAAAAAGTTGTGAATCACGAATGCTTCAAGCGGCATCCAGTCTGGTTTCTGACTGAGTCGGAGGTACATGTACTTTTCTCAGCTTTGTCCATAGGCTAAGAGAAGTCATTGCAGGTCCGTTTCACACGTCCTTTGAGCAAAGAACTGGAACTAGGCTTAAGATTGTCACAAACACGACCGATCGTGGATGAAACACAGCAAAAGATTCACAATTTATTTCACATCAAGCGACTAAAGCGAGGCTCCTTCGTCCCCATTTCCGTAGGAGGTCGAACCGCGTCACGGCATGTCCTGATGTAAATCCATTAGCAAGAACATGCTGCTGGAACATTGCTAGGCGTTGTGCATGTGCACTTTTTAGTTACACCCGTAATTCACGTGTGATTTTTATGTTGTTTCCATAGTAATGGGGGGGAAAAAACATTATAAGACGGGCTGTAACTTTTTGTGGAATAAATGCACGTCACTGGCATTCTCCGCTCAGACGGTGATGTAAGTCTTAGAACTTGCCCCAAGCATTTCCTACTGGCGTGAGGGCGGTAGACAACAAGAGCAAGTCCCGTTACAACGAGCATGAAACCACGTGTGACGTACACAGATGTCCGAGCCATACACAAGACTGCCCTGAGCAGGCACAGGGATTATGAGAGATTATGCAATATACTGCGGGCTGGGCGAAGCAAGGGAAGGGATAGGGCCTCGTGGATAATGCCCACTCCTTGCGTAATAGTGTTGTGGAGTGGTGTCTAGTGCTGTTTAGGGCCGGTGCACACTAGCGTCGGTGCTACATCGCACGCACGCACGCGTGTAGCGCCTTGCGGTGCACACTAGCGTCGGTGCTACATCGCACGCACGCACGCGTGTAGCGCCTTGCGTGCCTCAGGCACAGTGGGGCTCTCACACGTGGAGTAACGCGCGCCGCGTCAGTGCAGTGCTTCGGAGATCTCGCCACAAGTCAGTGCTTCTGAGTGTGCGATGGAATGCGAAATTAGGGATCTGAAACGTATCATAAACTTCAGGCTGCTTGTTCGCAGTCTGAATAGAGACTGGTGATCGAGGCCACGATAACTTGATAGAATTTAGCTACAACAAACCCGGCTTTGCTGTAGAATGATATCGTAGACGATGAGAGACCCGGCAGTGACAACCCGGCGGTTCAGTTGTGTCTAGTTTTATTTACTCCATTTACGTATTTACCGTAGTGTGAGTCAGCGGAGAGTGACACAACAAAACGGCATACCCGTCGACTGTGATATGAATCGAGCTGAAAATTGTAGAGGTTTTCCTGTTCACGATACAGGTCGATGAGACGAAACATTTCGTCTTCGCGCAATTCCGCCATCTTGGAAGAGAAGAGGATGGCGAGTGCTGGCCCTTGCTGGTTGGCTCTTCTGATTGGCTGAAACCACGCTACACGCGCGCGTCGAGCGCGCTGAATAGAACAGTTCCTATCCTCGCGCGACAGAATTTTTCAATCGTGCTACGTCTGTCGCTTCGCGCTTCAAGGGGTTGCATACGTAGATGCGCGACAAAATTTGCTGCACGCGTGGCGCGACAATGTCGCGTGACGCCAGTGTGCAAGGGCCCTTAAGCCGATGTCACACGGAAAACATGTTTTCCTAAAACACGTTTTATAAAACATGTTTTGAGAGGCAAGACGCCCGAAACATGCTTTCCGAAACAATACATGACACACGTAAAAACATGTTTTGCGAAACAAGATCGAAACACGCAGAAAATCGAACAGAGATCTTTTGTGACGTCATTTTCTTTCGAACTCACGTCACTGAAAATCTGACGTATACACGCCCGCCAAACACAGCCATTTTGAAGCAACAACACTAGGCTAGGTGAGGTATTTCCCTAAACATATTTGCTTATTCTCACTTTCACTCATCCTCCATGTTAGCATTCAGTCACGGTATTTCCGAAATATATTCCCGCTCTGTCTTGATCTAAGGTGGCTGATGAGCCGGTGAAATTCGGGCGAAACGCGTCCCGCTACGGTCAAGACTTTCCTACCTTACTAGACACCATTTTCTTGTATGTAGAACTTCAATGCGTATGAAATACCTCTGGATGGGGTTTCTGGGTAAAGTCGATGTCTCTTTTCCTTCATACGGGAAGGTGTCACTTGACACTCCGCAGGGCGGCTTTCATTGGTTGAAACACAAAACATGTTTTCGGATTTTAGGGCAGGCTCTAAAACTGAAAACACGATCAAAACATGTTTTGAAAACATTGTTGTGAAGTATGTCACACGACAAAACACGTTGTTTCGCAGCGAAACATCTGAAAACAATGTTTTCAAGTGTTTTTGCCCTCTCGTGTGACATGGCCATTAGTGGTCTCGTGAGCCGGTTTTGGTTAGTCTTGTCATATAGTGTGGGCACGGGAGAGGGGGGGGGGGTAGGACTGTGGGCAGTTAGGAGGTGTGGTAGACTTTAAAAACACTCTGTTAGCGGCTTTTTGTTGCCATTGCAGACCTTCAAATCGTCGTCATTTGCTAACGAGACAAGTCTCATACAATACACCTCCGTTACTTTACATCTCCTTTATTACGCCAGTCAAACAAGTAAAATTGAAAGTGTTTCCATTGTATTTCCAGCAAATAACATATCGATATCTTTAACTGTTTCCGAACGAACGGCCGCATATGTGGCCCTACAGCGCACATCGGTTTCAGACGGACAGCCGCATATGCAGGTCGTTTGGTTGTTGTTGTTGTTTGTTTGTTTGTTTGTTTGTCTGTTTGTACAACATGACTAAGAACAAAGATGGTTCAATCTGAAAGTTGAAATTTCAACAATAGCTGCACAAATACAGTACGTTAGTCAACTACTCATAAAGTTTAAAGTCTGTAACTTATTTTGTTATTTTTATGATTTTTTTCTGAACCTCGCAAGCCTAGGGCATGGCTGAAGAAAAATCGGCCTGACTTGAACGCAGTGTGTGGACGTAGGTTCACAAGGAACCTCCGCATTGTATGGCTAGCTAAAGAAATGGCGCCGATTTCAACGAACCTTCTACATCAGAGCGCCTTTACAATTAACGACCCATAAATTCTAGGTCAACCTCATTGTTTGATAGTGTAGTTATTCACAATGTCCAAAACCAGCTGAAAAGTGAAGATTGTTTTGGAAATAGAATGCCACAGCTTCCTTACTTTTCTTTTACGTTGGCGCTGCGTGTTTTTCTTTTCACAAACACAAATACTGCAAATACTGTCCACTTTTCGGTTTGTTGGTGCTGTTGTTGTTGCTGTTGTTGTTCTTCCCTCGGGTTGATTGCTTCAAAAACGGTGCCTTTCTCAAAAAGGTGCTTGAAAAAGAGAGGTTTCTCTGTCAGACAGTCTTCGGTTGTACCTAGGAATGTATTGTAACTATTATCTAGAACCGTTCCCAGGAATGTTCGAGCACCGGTATTTTGAAAACCGCGCGGAAAGAAAAAGGGAGGTTAAGTCCATCACGCCCTCCAGGCACCAGTAAGCAGGTTCGTTCCCGCTGATCCCAGCCCCGACAGAAGCCTGTCCGTGGCTGGAGCACCAGACCTCGTCAGCAAAGCGGCAGTGGGCGAGACTGGGGAAGCTCTGAACGCGTCCCCGCCCCCTACCCCTACCCCGATCCCACCCATTCCCCCTGCAAGGACGCTGTCCTGCGTGAGCGAATCCAGGGTGGGTGTTTGGAAAACGCTGTTGAAGCCGCGCGACGGGAAGCCGTTGAAGAGGTTGTTGATGGACGAGACGGCGTTCATGTCGTTGAGCAGGGCCGTGAGGTCGCGGACGTCCTCCGCGTTGGTTGGCGTGACGGACAGCGTGTCCGAGATACAGCGGCGAGTGGCCGGGTTGCAGCGCATGTACAGCCCACAGTCCGCGTTGCTGATACACGCCCCGGGCGGGTCCATGCACCTGATGGTCCTGTTTGAGAAGAAGTTGTTGGCGCCGTCAATCATTCGCAGACTGCCCAATCGCATGGGCGCGAAAGGGGCGTGGGCGCGGTCTCCGTACTCAGAGGGCCAATCACGCATCGGGTCGATGCCTTTGGCTTTTTGCGTTTCCCGAAACCATTCGTAGACACAGTCGATGTAGGCGTGGTGGAACCAGAAGATCGGGTCGTAAGAAGCGGTTTCCACCTGTATCATGCATGAAACAGCAAACTCAACACATGAACATTACACAACGTAATTCAAAGGAAATCCTATCTTCAGATTATTCTATGTTAACAGATGGTTCTGAGCTGTTTTGGTACGATATAATAATAACAATGATAATGATGTTCAGTTGGTATAGTTCGCCCGTTAGGGGTGCAAATGTATACTAGTCAATTCCGTCGATATTTCGCATTACGTAAAGTCCCAGAACGAAGTCAGCGGCCACGTGACTTCACCTCGCCAGACCCCGGAGTACATATGCACCCCACCCACGTTGCGGGGATACAGTCGCAGTGGACGACTGGAGTTTATTTGCCCCTCCTGTGCATGACTGGTATACATTTGCACCCCCTAACGGGCGAACTATACCAACTGAGCAATAATAATAATCATAGTAATAATAATAGTAATAATGAATCGTACTTATACATTCACAAATTTTCACAAAGTAACTAAATGCGCGTACTCCCGCACTCATACCAACAAATATGCGGCACACCGTGCACACACACACACACACACACACACACACACACACACACACACACACACACACACACAGAGCAGCTGAATCAAAAAGAAGTAAATGTAACCTAGTCGAAAGCCAGCGGCCGCAACACTGACTGTGCTGCGTTTTAAACATAACCCTAACCTTAAATCTAACCCTAAACCGGTCTAAGCGACAGGCGAACTGTATTCAATGAGCGTGGCTGCGACGGTATAGTTTGCCCAATACGGCGCAAGGATGCCAACTATACTAACTGAGCCCAAGTGAGGAGTTCAGAGAAGCACCGTACAAACTGCGTCGCTTACCTGACCCATGAGACCACCGACAAAGGTGTGAACGTAGTTGTGTATTTCCTCCATGTTATTGCCGATATTGCCGCCAGGGAAGGAGATCTCCCCTAGTGTCTTCTGCTGCAGAACCAGTTCGATGTCCTGCGGCAGAAACGGAGACCATAAATTTGGCATTTTCGGGCACACTCAAACACTAGAAAACGGGACTGGAACCTTGACCCCAGGTTCCGCAGTCGAGTGCATTAACAACGAGGCAAAATCCCATTGTCACTGATAATAATTATTAAAGCATTCATTATTGGGACTCAGCAACGGTTACCGCCATGGGCTGCTTTAATAGCTTCAGCCATTCAGGTAGTGAGAGATCAATGACATACAAACCTTAATGACACGAGGGGTCAAAAGTAAGTGATTAAAAATGAAAGTTGTCTACCAACCTCCCTGGTGAAGGGACGTCCGATCTGACCTCCCGCACGAATGAGTGGGCCAAGGGGAGTCACCCAGCCCGCAGCAAAGCCGATCTGCACAGTTCCCTGATTGTTGCCAAACAAGTTGGTTGTCCACGTGGCCGAGGCAGCCATGTCATTCACAGTGGGCTCGACGGTCGAATCCCAGTAACACAGCGACACGGTCGGGTCATACATACGCAGCAGCTTCTCGAACCTAAGTACATATTGCGAAAAGCAACCAAGCAAAAACCTCAGCTAAGCCACAAGACAAGTCCGTAGTGACAATAACTTGACGGTTAAATAGCCGACCTTGGTCCTAAGACTGATTGGTTAGTTGATTGATTGAAGTATTGAAGTATCTTTTCCTGTTACATACGGGTGAAATCAAAGTCGGGGCAACGAGAGGGGAAAAAAAAACTCGCCGGGATTTGAACCCAGGACCCGAGTATTGAAAGTTCAACACTCTACCAGCTCTGTTGAATTTAGTTCACTTTCTCACAGCGACTGGCTGGATTCGCGTGGGTGGGGTGGGTGTCCGGGACTTTAACGCCCATCAGTTTCCACAGTGGATGGATGATATCAAAGACGGGGCAATAAGAGAAAGGCCGCCTGCATAAAATATTTGGCCCCAGCCGGGATTGCCATTGGAAGTACCATTCGGCTGTGCCGGCTTCCCAGTCGGATTCGGATCTGGTCACTGCAGAGCTCTCACCGAAGAGTTCAATGGTTACGTGAAGCAGCAGATCAGCTCAGTGTTCTCTCGGAGAATTTTGGATAATTCGACAAATTATCTTTAAAAAGTATAAAAATCAAGTCCACCGCGGAAAAGGGTGATAATCAAGGCAACAGTCCAAAAACAACCTAAGAAATAAATAAAGAAATAAATGGATGAAATAAAATAAAAGAAATAACTCACAGGAAGAGCAGCACCCGATGGAAGGGGAGAAAACCCGGGCCTTGGTGGGCTCCGGCATTGACATCCGGGTGAGCATGCAGGAAGGCGAAGGCGTCATATACATTAGGACGGATCCTCTGTAGGAAAGAGAGACGAACAACAGTCGTAGATCTATAGATGAACAGCACTTGATCTTTGATGTTGCAGCACTAGCTATTTGGCTCCAGTCGGGACTCGAACTCACGACCCGAGCATTGAAAGTCCAACGCTCTACCATTTGGCTATCCCGGCTCCCCAGGGCGCTAAAAAAATTTCGAGGCAGTGACCATGCTCAAGGCACCTTAAGAATGGAATGGAGGAAAGGGGGGGGGGCCGAGACAGAGAAGAAGAAGAAAGAACAACAACAAGAGAATAAAACTAAAAGTACAGAGAAAACAAAATACAGGTGAAAAAATGAAAACTGTGACAAGGGAGTGTCTTGGGGTTGCCTGAAGGACTTGGCTGTGGCAGAACCTGCCTTGAGGTGAGCTTGCAGGTTGTCCTAGAGAGACGGCGCTCGATCACTCTTGAAAGGTGGGAGCCCCCAACATCGCTAACTATGGCCCCGTTTACATTAGCTTAAAATACCGCCCTGAGAGCGCTCTGAGAGCGCCCTGTCGCGTTTACACTTGGACAAACAGCTCCGAAAGCGCACCGCTCTCAGACTACCTACAGTGGGTAGTCTGAGGGCGCTCTAGCTTAGGGCGCTTTCGTCACGTCACGTGGGGCCCTGTGCCGTCACCGTAGCAACAGGCCATTTTTGGCTCCCTTGTGTAACAATGGGAGTCTATGTTATAACCCTCCGTCGTCTGTCTGTGTGTGTGTGTGTGTGTGTGTGTGTGTGTGTCTGTGGGTGTGTCCGCAGTAAACCTTAACATTGGCATTTTCTCAGAATCTACAAAGAGCAGAGTCACCAAACTTGGCATGCCGATAGACAGCCATAAGACCTTTCAAAATATATCATTTTGAATGACCTTGACTCAAGGTCAAGGTCACTAAAGCTGTCTGTTTGAAAATTTTACATTGGCATTTTCTTGGAGTCTACAAATACCAGAGGTTTTCAACTTTGCATGATGATAGACATTGATAAGAACTTTACAGATGTACATGTATTCAATGGCCTTGTGTCAAGGTCAAGGCTGTACATGCTATTTTCCGCATTTCCGCAGTAAACCTTAACATGGGCATTTTCTCAGAATCTACAAAAAGCAGAGGCACCAAACTTGGCATGCCTATAGACAGCCGTAAGACCTTTCAAAACATATCAAGTTGAATGACCTTGACTCAAGGTCAAGGTCACTAAAGCTGTCTGTTTTAAAATTTTGCATTGGCATTTTCTTGGAATCTACAAAAACCAGAGGTTTTAAACTTTATATGGTGATAGACATTGATAAGAACTTAACAGATATACATGTATTCAATAGCCTTGTGTCAAGGTCAAGGCCGTACAAGCTATTTTTGTGAAACCGTAACATTGGCATTTTCTCAGAAACAACAAACAGCAGAGGCGCCAAACTTGCCATGCTAATAGACATTGATAGGAACTATATACCCATACCACTTTAAATGACCTTGACCTTGAGTCATTAAAGCTGTCTGTTGTGAATTTCAATATTACCGTTTTTGGAGAAACTACAAATACTAGAGGCATCCAACTTGGTGTAATGATAGACATTGATATCTTATTTGAATGACCTTGGCCCAAGGTCAAGGCCATATAGTCAGTTTTGGGGAAAAGTGTAATATTGCCAGGAACTAAGAACACCAGAGACAGCTTACTTGGCTTGATGATAGTGATAAGATTTTTACAAACATACTATTTTGAATGACCTTAACCCATGTCACAAGGGAGCCATGGAGGCTTTTGCCTCTCTAGTTTTTGCAAATGGCGAAAGATCAGGGTTTTTTTCTGCCAGGCATACAAAAACACGTGCTTTCTGGGCGCTGCCATCTTGAATATGTCAGATTCCTCGAGAGCACGTCACATATCAGCTCCCCTTCCACGATTGTGTAATGTAAACGCCGTGGAGCGCTCTCAGTACGGTGCGCTTTAGGGGCGCCCTCAGAGCGCTCTGTAATGTAAACGGGGCCTATGACACCACGCACTCACCGTGTCCCGTTTGGCTCTGTTGATGGCGCCCGTGATACGCTCGAACTCCGTGGTGTTGAGCATGTGACAACTTCTCCTGACGCTGGGCTCCCCGATAGGTCGCCGGGTGAGGATGTTCACTAGACGCAGCGAGTCGCGCACGGCAGGTGTCTGAGCGACCTGGAGGTACACGTGGAGAGGCAGGGACAGAAGCAGCACCAGGAACCCCACCACCCTCACCAGCTGCACCCTGCCCGACATCAGGGCTCGTTAAAGGTCTGCCGCCTGAAAAAAAAAACCACGGGCACTTAAAATAACAGTATGCGCGTTGTGTGGAAGGGAAAAGGATGCTAAAGCCTGCTCTTGGTTTAAACAAGTTTATTGCAATACGGTTTTTTTTTCCAAAGTAAATAAACAATTTCTGAGCATGAACAAGCTAGGCTTATAATAATGCTCAGGGGTCAACAAACAAGTGCATGTTAACGGTATTGTAATGGCGATAATTAAAGTAAATTATAGCTGAGAGAGAGAGAGTGAGAGAGAAGGGGAGATGTCGAAGTGTACTAAAAAAAAAAGAAAAAAAAAAAAAAAAAAAACTCCGCTGGGCTGCGCTAGGCTCTGCCAAGAAAGTAACGTATAACTAAAACCTGGCTCTGCCAAGAAAGTAACATAACTAAAACCTAAACACCTAAAAACGTGCTGTACGAATTATAAAGTCCTGAACATTAAAGAAGATAGTACAGTTTTCTTGAGCAGACAGACGACAGTTACCGTGAAGGAGCGTATGTATGTCGGAATGTTGAGGAGGTAGTGTGTAGATAGTAATCCGACGTATATCAGAATAATGAGGACAGTGGAGCAGGAAGTGTTCGGCTGTCTCTGTGGAGGCGCCGCAACTACAAATTGCGTCATTAGAAAGATGTCTGGTTACAAGGTCGTGCTGGAGATTACTGATATTTAATCGGAGCCTGCAGTGAATTACTTGAGCTGAACGGTCGCCTTGGTAGTAGTATGGAGGTATACTGGCATCGTATTGGGCAAGATGTCGTTTGAATTCACCAATAGAGTCACTACGTTGGATGCTATCTGGCAAATTGTTCCAAAGTACTGTAGTGGAGGGGAAAAAGGAGGACTTATAAAGTTCAGTTTTGCTGTGCGGCACATACCTTACCAGCGGACGGCGTCTATGATAAGGATTAAGTTCGGAAACCAGTTGAGGAAGTTCTGGACGAAGATATGACGGAGCTAACCCATTGACAATTTTAAAATATAGAATAAGCTTGTGGCGCTTGCGTCTTTCTTGTAATGGGATAAAACCAGATTCCGCGTACAGTTTTTGATGACTTGTTCCCCGAACTGCACCAGTAATTATCCTTATTGCTTCCAGGTGTAAATTCTCCAGTTCGTCTGCTAGTGTTTTTGTACAGTTGTCCCAGATAACATCGGCGTAATCAAAGATAGGCAAGATAAAAGACTTGTACATGGTTTCTAGAGCACATCTTGACAAGCGATATTTATAGGATCCTAAACATGCTACAAGTAGGCGAGATTTTGCAATAATATTTTGTATGTGTGTGTCCCATCTGCAGTTACTTTGGAGTATAATACCAAGATGTTTATGCGTACTTACATTGTCAAGGACGGTATTTTGAAAACTTAGCGGTAAGGGTTGGAAGTCTCGTTGTTTGGATATGTTCATAAGTTCAGTTTTTACATTATTAAAGTTTACCTTCCATTTGACAGCCCAGTCTTCGACTTTATCCAGATCAGAATTTAGAATCTCTGCTCTAATTATATTGTCGTTTAAAGCAAGGTACATACTGGTATCGTCGGCGAAAAGTTTAATGACAGATTCAATATCGACGACAATATCATTGACATAAACTAAAAATAACAGGGGACCAAGGACGGATCCCTGGGGTACACCAGCGGACACTGGTAGATAATCAGACCTATAACCTTTGATCACTACAGCTTGTTTTCGATTACTTAAATAATCTCCCATCCATGTCAGAAGTTGACCCCTGATCCCTATCGCTTCAAGTTTATGTAGAAGTCCACGGTGCCAGACTCTATCGAAGGCTTTGGAAACATCAAAAAATATAGCTTGTGAGTTAATTCCCCTGTCCAGGTTCCTACACGTGTCATTGTATATACTTAACAACTGGTAGACCGTGGAATCTCCTGGGATGAAACCAGACTGAGCTGGAGTTATAAGATTATTTCCGGTAAGGTAACGAAGTAGATGAGCTTGGACACATTTCTCTAAAACTTTACCGACACAGCTTAAAAGGGAGATGGGTCGATAGTTAGTACACATTTCTCTGTTTCCTTTTTTATGTATAGGTGATACATGTGCAGTTTTCCATACTAGTGGAAATCTACCTTCACTGAGTGATCTGTTAAATAGTACAGTCAGAGGTTCGGCTATTACAGATGAACTGGCCGTGAGAATCTTATTGTGAATATTATCGGGTCCGACAGCTTTACTGGAATTTAGATCCTTAAAGAACGTTTTTGACAACACCAACATGTAAAGATAAATCATCAATAGAACTATCTACTACAGGTACACTGGGTGGTGGATCGTTGTTGTCTACAAGAGTAGACTGACTTTGAAAAAATATATTAAATACAGATGCTTTTTCAGAATGTGTATAGTACACTCTACCTCCTTCTTCTATCGGAGGTATTTCATCCGTATGAAATCCTTTCTGTTTCAAGAAGGAATTAACGAGTTTCCACCATTTTTTGTTGCCAATATTATTACTAGAAATAGAACAATCGAGATGTTTAATAAATTCAGCTTTTGCCTTCCGTATGCTGTCTGTGTATTTGTTTCTTGTCTCTCGGAATAGTCTCCAGTGTGTGTCTGTGTTGAATTTTTTAGCATTCCGGTGGATGCGATTTTTGTCTTTCCTGAGTCTGTGTAATTCTTCTGTCATCCAAGGTTCATCACGCTGTCGTTCAGTTATTGTTTTACAGGGCATACATGTCTTAGCAACAGCTAGCAACTGTTCAGAGAAAGTTACTGCGGCTAGGTCAATGGACGGCAGAGATACAATATATGACCAGTCAACTCTATTCAGTTCAGTTAGTAGTCTGTCTGTATCAAGTTTAGAGTAGTTATAGATAGTGCGCTTAAAGTGTGAATTTCTACAAACATGACCTTTTATATGCACAATAGGTACACAGTGATCGCTGCAGATTGGTGGCAATACATTGGAAGAAGAAATAAACTCTCTACTTGGAACAAACACAAGGTCAAAGCCTGCTCTTAACTGGGCACAGCGCGCGAAACACACATGTGCACATCACAGTCGTTGCGCTCGGTGTGTCTACTAACTACAACTTGAAACTGAATACAGTTGTGTTCGGTGACAAACCGATTGAAGATGCACTGTCCGCCATGTTTGCGCGCTGACGTAGTACAGCCAGTCAGAATCTGTTGTGGAAACCACAGTCACAGTTGTGGCTATTTGAAATTCAGGTTGCTGTGATGACGCCACAGCGGCGGAAACCCCCCAAAATCACAACTGTGTCACAACTGTGGACAGCACTGTGGCGCTCTGCAGTGCCCAGTTAAGAGCCGGCTTAAGGGAGCCGTCAGACGTGGAGACTTTTCACGCCTACCAGTGGTGAAGTGCAATCCAGGCATATGAATCGGCTCGCCAGGGGCACTGTTCAAAGCGCGACGCCGCTGGCTCGCCACGCCAGTCAATCGCCGCTGACCGCGCGCTTTCGCTCGTAACGTGTGAGCAGAAAAGCCGTACGACCAGCGTGCGAAGGCTCTGCAGCCTCGCAGCTTGTGCACTAGGTCTTATGAATCTCTGAGGCTGTTTGCCGAAACAGGTAATGCTCTTTTGGGGGCATGGAGGTCGTTTTTGTAACTTTGCGGCTGCTGATATATATTAGAGAAATACGAATTTCTTCAAATGTGCGGTGTATTTCCTGTGCTGCTAGAGAACACGGCCATGAGTATTTCAATAAATACACCAGCCCAGCAGGCGTCTTCGCATCAAAAGGTAACCTTTAGGTCATGAACCCCACTCAGGTCAATCAAAAGAGCACCCAGAATTCAGCTAATCCCGTCCCGTGGCATAATGAACACAACACATTGTATGGCCTAGCAAACGTTTTGCCAGACACTACATCAGTAACAACTTGTGTCGCGGGAAGCACGTGTAGTATGATATGACTGGAACTGACATGGAAAGAAAGCAGTAGTAAGTCCATTGACGTCATTTGAGGAAAAAGACCATTGCGTCAACCTTTTTCACCTCGAAGTCCTATTCCCATAAAATGACGTCATGTACGTACTGTGTTTTGCAAATACACGGCACAGCAATGGGACGGCAGGGCTTTAATCTCAGGGCTTGGCGAGTGGACTCGTCAATTTTACGGCGACATGAGTCTTCGAATGGACTGAAAACAAGAGGACTGTTTGACGATATGTTTGTGCATGTTATATTCATTTAATGAGGTATTCGCCAGGGTCACGTGTTTCACCATGCCGCGACGGGTGTAAGCTAAATAACCATCATTGCAGCACGTTTGACCCCCGATGGCTCAAGGGTATTGGCGAGCTCAATTAACGTGGGGGTGGTCAGGGGGACTGGCCTTGTCGTTCACAACGCTTGGTCAGCTCAAACCTTCTCAGCAGAAAAACAAGAGCAGACAACCAAAAAGGCTCATACACCGCTATACCTGACAGATTTTAGTAACGCCATCAATCACGCAGAACTTTGCGTTACGACTGGCGGGCTTTAGAAGGGCAGGTAACTTCCTAGAACATGCGCGAGGCGTTTATTTCCCCCTGAAGGGATCCAGGGGCCCAGCCAATGACGACTCTTTGCGCAGGCCTGTATATTTAGGTGCGTAAATGACTGCGCCTGATCAAAGTATACTTCAAGTGTATTCCTATTGCGTATCATGCGTATAACATTAGCTGAACTCTAACTGTATCCTGTCTTGGCCTAGTTTCAATTGTGAAAATGTCACGTTGCAAGAAGCTCACTTTAAGGGACCAATCCGGCAGTGCGGCCGCCATTTTAAATTAATTCTTATGAATCGTTCTTGCGGAGCTGTTTAATAATAGCTGAGTGTTGTGTAGGCGCTCTACCCAATTTCTTTTACCTGCTCAAAGCGCCGCGAGCTGAACCCAACACGCACGATCACGCTAACCACACGCATTCTCTCACACACTGGACTGACATGAACACATTACAACTTGATCACGTGGGCTGCGAAAGGTCAGCTCAGCAAGTTCAGTTTCGGAATATAGAGTTGCATATTTTATCAAATTTTGTGGGCTGAACATTTCCAAAGCAGAGGGGGAGGAAGCCGGAGTACCCGGAGAGAACCCTCAACGATCGACCCAAATGAACGGTGCCACGAACGAGAAGGAAAAATTCTTTGCCCCGAGTGGGACTCGAACTGAAGCTGACATCCCGCATTGGTGACGAAGTTTCTTAACCACTGGACCACCAACCGCCCCCTTTCCCTCTTTCTCTGGGAGAGCCGGCGTGGCCGAATGATAGAGCGTTGGACTTCTAATGCTCGGGTCGTGAGTTCGTATCCCGGCGGGGGCCAAATATTTGTCAGTGCTGGCTTTTTCATCGTTGCCCCGTCTTTGATATCACCCGTATGTGGTGGAAAAGGACGTTAAACTCCCAAACACTCACCCACCCACCCCTCTTTCTCTAGGTGATGTTTAGAATCATACAGCTACATCTCTTATAATTGCTAAGAGTTACTTCCCTCCAGACTTTTTGTCTCCCTTGGTGGAACAAATGCCCCGTTTGTGTTCAACGCATACGAGCGGCGGGTTTCGCGCATTAGTCTGGCCTTAAGTCTGTCTACCTGCTGTGGACTTTCACAAAACTTTTTTTTTTTTACTTATTATTTATTTATTTATTCATTTGCTTGCTTGCGTACTTGACTAAGAGGCTGAAGGAGGAATTACTCAGCCTCGCAAAAGGCTATCCGAAACGTGCTGAGCTGATCAACGAAACACACACACACACACACACACACACACACACACACACACACACACACACACACACACACACACACACACACTGATGATACGCATTTATGTGAAACTTCGCATATTGCGAAAAGTGACTGGACCCTGCTCAGCTGAAATACTGAAGTACAGAGACACAAAAACTAGACTTCACTTGGCCTCATCCCTACGGCACTGAAAAACCCGGTGAACATTTGACTTTTATGCTGACTGATGAGCCTAAATACAGGAAGACGTTAAAAATAAAAATAAAACATACCACAGCAACTCTCTCTCTCTCTCTCTCTCTCTCTCTCTCACACACACACACACACACACACACACACACACACACACACACACACACACACACACACACACAGAAGGTGAGGAGCGACTTAATGCAATTATGGGCCAAAATACACCAACGAGAGTGTGAAATTGCGTTCGCCGGACCGGTGGGGTTGTCTGTGGCGAGATACCCGGCCAGCGGTCACCATTGCCAGAGGTCGTGGGAGGAACCAAGCCATGGTGGGTGGGGTGGGTGTTTGGGGGTTTAACGTCCTTTTCCACCACATACGGGTGATATCCAAGACAGGGCAACGATTAAAAAAAGCCAGCACACATATTTGGCCCCAGCCGGGATACCAACTTACAACCCGGCCGAGCATTAGAAGTCCAACGCTCTACCATTCGGTCACCCCGGCTCCCCGACCAAGCCAGGAATATTCAACTTCACAGAGTCTGCTATCCGTCCCGACCTTAGTCAGTTCGATTTCAGCCCCCCCCCCCCCCCCTGTCCCCCCGCCATCTCTCCTGTTTATGATCACTTATGCACTTTGGTGTTCTACGATGTTGTACATAGTCTCATGTTTAGATGCGTATGTTTGCTTGCGCGCTCGGTGTGTGTGTGTGTGTGTGTGTGTGTGTGTGTGTCAGTGTGTGTGTGTGTGTGTGTGTGTGTGTGTGTGTGTGTGTGTGTGTGTGTGTGTGTGTGTGTGTGGTTCAGTAATGCCAATATTTTTCACGCGTTTGGAGAAAAAAGTTTCATTGCCATTGTCCCTTGAAAGACTGAAATGTGTGTGTGTAGGGGGGGGGGGGTGAGGAAGGGCTATATGTAAAATGTAATACGTGTACAATGTAGTTTCAAAATATTACGCACAGCTTGTAAAAGTAATGGGAGACCGAGAAACTTTTCAAACAAACTCGCCCTGTGAATCTATCAGTCTCGGTTGGGTCCGACCTGGCCGCGCATATCAGACGGGCCCTTTTGGTCGGCCATCGAACTGACGCCGGTAACGTCCTTGTTCCCTGGTGTAAGACGTCTGCTCTGAAGTGACGCCATCGAATACTGTTCAAACAGTGACTACATATTCAGCAGTCGCTGAAACTGTGGTGAAGTACTTAGTCGGCTACTATAGAGGCCCTCAGAGCCATCTCAGTAGCGGCGATAACTGCCATTCTGATGATTGATTGAGCGACCATTCAGTCACCGTCTGGCCGAGAAGCGAATCGTGTCCGCCACACACACACACACACACACACACACACTGTGACACGAGCGCGCACTGCACACACGCAGTCACGGGCCTGACCACCAAAATATTTTAAGCAGCCCTGTGGGTATGGTCACTCACGTTGAGGTGGTGTCACAGAGGTCGCTTCGGACAACTATTCGTCACAGTCCATGTGACGTGTGCCTCGTGTCCGGAAATGTCCGAAAGACACGGACCCAGTGCATAGCACGCACGACTAAAAAAAAAAACAAAAAAAACAAAGAAACTTCAGGATGAGTAACTCCCACTGTGTCCAAAAAAAAGCAGCAGTTTAGGTTTCGGAATTTAGAATTGCGTTTTATTTTTGAATTTTGTGGGTTGAACATTTCCAAAGCAGAGGGAGAGGAAGCCGGAGTACCCGGAGAGAATCCCCCGACGGTCGGCCCGAACGAACGGTGCCATGTACGAGAAGGAACAATTTTTCTGTTGTCCCCGAGTGGGACTCGAGTTGGAGTAGGCTGTGGCCGGTGTCGTGGTAAACAGAAATACTGTCGCACGCACCAGAGTGAATAGCAGGGTGGAGGTTTGCACATAAAGTAGCGCTTAGCGGCAGCAGGCTTTCACTGCTTCGTCCTCCAGCCCTACGGCGCCGTGAGCATTTCAGCAGAGATGGATATGTGCGCCGAGGAGAAGTCTACCAAACCATACCATACCATCTCGACAACTCCCCGTCAGTGGTATATTTTCCTTATGCAGGCATCTCTCTCTAACGTTCCTTGGACAAGAGGAAGAGCCACACTCAGTGATCCAACTCTGGGATAGACTGAAAAACCGCCAGTTGATGGTCCTAGTATAGCCAAAAGGAAGTGTACAGACGCTGAACTGACAGCAGTCATCAATTTGGCCTTCTATACTTCCTGCGCAGGGGCACAAAGAAATGACTCGAGATACTAGCCAGAGCGAAAGGCTTTTTGCAGGTATTGTCGTCGTTGCTGTAAAAAGTTCGTATAAAACTTTTTGTGTTTTGCTTTTTTTTCCCCCCAGGGGAGGGAGAAGACGGAGACTGCACAGCGTGAAGCCTGTCAACTTTAAATTGTAATTATTGTTATTGTTTTGCTGCTTCACTGAGTTCGGCACTGAGTGAGCTTTCCAAATTGATGTAATTTAATTAATTTAATTATCCCTACCACCTGTGCACCCCGCCCCCATACTCCCCCTCCCCCCCCCACCCCAAGAAAAATCTGCGCAGAAAGAAAACATTTGGAGCGTACTTTGCGTCTCCACAAAAATACGTAAATAAATCCGCACATAATAGAACCACTGTTGTTGATTACCAAATCAGTAACTTCTTGGCATAAAACATTTCAGTAAGTGTGAGACTAATCATTCGAAAGTCATTGATGTTCTGCCATTTTCTGCTGAAGTTGTTTCTGGTTTGAAAAAAAATATCTTAGTGTGTTAGTAATTGTTTCTCAAACTGACACTTTTACGATTTTGTACACAAAAGCTGTTCAACGTAATTCATTAAAAGAAAATGGCCACAAGGGGAAAAAATTTCTGCAATAACAAATGAACAGTGTCTGTGTCTGTCAGTGTGTCCGCGATAAACCTAACTTAGAATTCTCACATCACGACTAAAACTGGTGGGTGGGCTCAGGGGAACCCTGACTTCACTCTGGCTGAAAAGAAAAACTGGAGAACTGGAGTGTAACGTACTTTTCCACCATACTCAGGGGGATCCCGGGAACATTATGATGGAAAGAAATCTCGGAAAATCGCAGTTTTACGTCCTTTTCCACCATCGTATAGCTAAACAGGGAGACCACTGAGAAAATACTTACTACACATATCACATCCTCAGCCCTAGCTGTATTCAGGGGGACCCCGAAAACAATCTGTTGGGGAAAAAATCTCGGAAACTGAATCGCAGTTTCCCGTCCTTTTCCACCACGCATCGCCAAACAGGGAGACCAGAAAGTACTTTCTACACATATCACATCATCAGCCGAGGCAAAACCGGGTACCGTCATCAGCTAGTAAATAAATGAAAACCAAACAGAGAAACTTGAAACAGAAATCCGTATCGCCAAGTAGCTCGTATTTTTCCTAGCCCAAATAGAAACCGTTTTAAAAACGGCTCAAGCAGTTCTTCAAATTTCAACAACAACAGCAACAAAACTGAAGCGTGGATTAACACAAAATAGCAATAGCAAATCAAGCCTACGGAACACTTACCTGACGCTGTGTTGAGTGGAAGACAAACGCCTCACCTCTGAGTGACGATTTTACTCGCTTCTTCCTCAATCCCTCCCTTTGACAGACATCGAACACACTTCGTCACGCGTGGTACGAGATGTGAACTGAAGTCCCTCACATTTCGTTGCCTCGTTCTGCTTGGCTGAACACGCCAGTGGGGCCACGTGAAGAACTTATTAAAGGAAATTGGCACGAAAGATTACGATTCGCTGATCATGTACATGTGATTAGCGTGATGTAATTATCATTAAGAGAGAGGGGGGGGGGGGGGGATCTGCAGGGGAAGGAAATTGTGTAAATATTTGTGTATACAGCCGAACACACTTAAATCAAATATATATGCAGGCAAAATTGAATTTTGTTTGAGTTATCCTAAGTTTGATTTTTCCGTAGCACAACGTTGTGGCTTCTTCAGTGGAACGGTATTCACTTGAGGTCAGTTCCAGTCCAAAGGATCCGACCTGTCGCCCCATGGTCTCAACCCGCTGACCGGAAGAAGGAGAACGTTCGATTATTTTGTTCGACTGGGCTGAGAAGCAACCCAGATCGATAGAGGCAACGATGATTACTTCTTGCATTTTACTGCTGACATTCTGTATAAGTCTGTGCACAGACATGATATTCTGTATTATGACATTAATTATAGAAACTTTATCCCAAATGTTTGGCTCAAAGCGCCGCGATCTAAACCCAACACGCACGCTCACGTGAATCACAAGCATTCTCACACAAACTGGACATGAACACGTCAGTTACAATCACGTGGTGCGAAGGGCCAGCTCAGCAATTTAAAGTTTCGGAGTCAGTTTTAGAACTGCATTCGGTTTTGTTTTTTTGGGTTTTTTTTCAAATTTTGTGGGCTGAACGTCCCCAAAGCAGAAGGGATAGGAAGCCGGAGTACCCGGAGAAAACCCCTGACGGTCGGCCCGAATGAACGGTGCCACATACGAGAAAGAAAACTTCTTTGCCCCAAGTGGGACTCAAACCTGACCTCTCGCATTGGTAATAAAGCTCGGCCCATTACAAGGCTGTCGTGAAGGTTTGCTCTTAAAAAACCCATGCAAAAGTCGCAGTTTTACGTGACTTGAAATCTTCAGATCACTAGAAGCCACTATTACGCAGTCTGCAGTGGTCCCGCACCTAGCGGGAAGGCCCACGCCTTGCGTAATAGTTGCTCCTACTGGTATACAGTGGCTTGTTCTTTTTAACCAGTCTTGTCATATAGCGGACAGGGGGTTGTCGGGCTCGGACTCTTAAGAGTTAAGATATGTTCAAGCGTCACTTAAAAATGCATGGCTACCGCTCGCTCATATACAACACAGGGGGCGTAGTGCGAAACTAGTCTTTGGGAAGGCCACGTGCTGGCTCAAGAGTTGCAGCGTCCCAGTTCAGGGCTCAAACCGCCGAAAAATCACGAGCTCTTTGGTGCGCAACACGCAGGCCCCCTCAGGCTTGCGTTGGATTTTACAGGCTGAGTTCTGAACTGAACGTTTTCTTTACACAGTGGGAGTAGAGTTGCTCAATCATCATGAAGTAAGCTTCTTTTAAACTAACAGCGGCGGAGGGCACGTCAGTGTTGAAAAGCGCACACACACACACACACACACACACACACACACACACACACACACACACACACACTTTCTTTTCTCACAATTTGTACGTTTATTGTCTCACAGCAAAAACAGTCTCTAGTCAGTCACAAAGCCGAGAGCTGGACAACAGTGAAGGCCACACAGATATTCAGTTTTTTTTGGACAGATAACAATTACAGAGAAATGAGATACATTAGATCACTTTGACAAATACTGAATGTACGATGGAGATAGGTGGAAAGATTACGATCATTGTTGTGACAGTGGTACATGCATTTCTTTTATGTAACATCCGAACAAAGAGAGCGCCGAAAACACATCATCATGGGTCTCCAGTGTCATCTAACAATGACAAAACAATCAAATGACAAGCTCTGCCAAATATGCCATGCACAAATCCATTGTTTCAGGGTGGGTGTTTGGGAGTTTAAACGTCCTTTTCCACCACGTCTCGGCGATATCAAAGACGGGGCAACGAGAAAAAGGCAAGTACAAATATTTGGCCTCAGCTGGGATTCAAACTCACAACTCGAGCATTGAAATCCTTGGTTTCAGTATTTACTGAAAATCAAAACTGAAAAGGACAGGATCCGCATTTTTTTTTTTTTTTTTTTGCTGCTCTCACAACTATGAAACCAAATTATGTTGTGAGGCTGTTGTGCATCTCCACCAAGCATAATGATTGGGATTTCATTAATCACATTACCGGTACTTTCCCTGCACAGGGAACCGCCTCCTCCTATCCTTCAACCATCAAAATGAGAAGTTTTCAGAAACACAGGTGTACAGATGTTCTCTTATGCATCACGCCAAAAAAGGGATGCTGGGCACAAATGCGTAAATTTCTGTATAACTGTGTGATTTTTCCGTTTCTTTTTCTCTGAATATTCAAAATGACACTCCGGGAGTGCCTCCTTTGCTCTTGGCCTCAAACCAAACATACATAAAATAGACCATGTCCCAACAGTGCACCGTTAATGAGTGAACTTATATGAAAATTGTTATGTTACATGTCATTACATTTGTATCATGTACACTGGTCAACTTTTGCTACGGATATAAAATACAAAACTGCCTCACACACTGTGCTATACTACTAGGACCCTCCCTTGACATTTCTACACGCACCTATCGATCTGAGCAGTTTTGCCAATGCCTAACATTGTAACCTCTTTGACACATACAGAGTTACAAGATCCCACAGGCTGCCACTGGGCCAACAATAGGCTGCATGCAAACTGAAAAGTGAGGCGTCTGTTATGGTGTTGTGGGTCACACTAGCAGAAAAGCAGAGCTGTTTTGTATTTCTTTTGCACAGCCAGCAGAGGGCAGTGTACAGAGCTTTACTTATCATGTAGGTAGACTATTTTGAGCAGGCAGGCACAACTGTTCCCAAACAAAAAGTGAATCCTAGTAATCTTGAACTGCGGTGTTATACATCTGCTATAGTGCCCATTCATTAATGAAGTTTCAACCTAGAACACTCTCCACACAAGTTTCTAGGAATCAGTTTATCCTGTGTGCTCTTTCCACCTCTGCCAGAGCAAGAAACACAAATAATATCTGTAGCAAAATTTGAGCAGTGTATTAACCGCCTAGTCTACACCGGTACAAAATTGAGGCACAAAAAAGCAGAGACGCATTTACAGATACAAAAATAGACCTATCACTTCAGAAACGCAGGACACACACACAATGTGCATGTGTCAGGACACATTAGAAATCAACACTACCATAGCACTCAGTTTTGAAAGGCACTGAAAGACAGAAGGAAGCTGGCAAAATGAGCAGTTATACAAGAATGCCCTTGAAAGTTTAAAAACGGAGACACAAACAATATCCAAAGAATGCAGTAACACTGCGTCATAAACAAAGACAAACTGACACAAGGTACAAAAGTTTTTAGGAAAAGTACCCTCTAGCATTCAAAGATAATCAACAGATATCCCCCCATAGCAGTTTCCCCTTACTGTACAAACCAATAATGCCTTCCCTATCCATTAAAAGCACATGCAGACTACTGAAGTGACAGTTCTCACAGTTTCTTTTTCTTTTCTTTTTTAACAAAACTGGCTATTACAAATATCCTCTGCGGAACCAAAATAAATTGTTTCCACTGATAACAAAAACAACGACGACAAAATTGACATACGTGTCCTAATAAACCAATTACCATGAATTTTTTTTTTTCTTCAATTTCTCCAATGATTTCCCTGTCTACAAATACACGTCTGGGTTATCAAAGCTGCTGTGAAAATCTGCACTCAGAAGTGTATGAGTATGTGCCTTTACCCTCAACACAATCGAACGACAATCGCTCAAAAACTGAACAAGCCTCCATAAAACCTCTGATAAAAATTCATATAAAATAACAATTTCACAAATGTAAGATATATACCATAAATCAACAGCACGGCAAATGTATGTATCTAACATACTTATTATTGCGAGGACGAAGTACGACAACAGCATCTTAATGTATACCATGGACAAAGTAATGACACAACTTTGGCAAATGTAATACTTGCAACTCTGTCACACAGAAATATACCTACAAACTAACATCCATACATACATACACAATCCGGAAAGGAAAAGCTGAGATCAAAAACATGTTTGCAGGGAAAGGGATACATTATGCGGAAACTTTGTGATGAGACAAATGGAAGTGCAAGTGTATGTGGTATTTGTTCAGACAGGGTGGTTAATAAAAAAAATAAAAAAATAAAAAAATTCAGGTGTTAGTGAAGCCAAGTGCCTAACTGCAAAAGCTGTCTGTGTGGCTAGCAGAAAGCCTGAAGATGAAAGCAGAGAGACCATACTCTCTCTACAATTCGGATTTCCAACCTACAGGAAAGTCACATAAAATTTGAATGGCAAAATGAAAGGCACTATCATTTAAATGCCTTCTCCGTACCAGTGTTTTTTAAAGACTCACAAGATTCATCAGCTGCTAAGCACGTGTCAAGTGCACACATTCAAACAAGCTCAGTGTTAGTACAATACCCCCTGCCCTCACCAAACAAATGAAAAAAATAATATGCAAAAAGTATACCAGTATCTTGCACAAAATACTGTGATGAATCTTTCGTTAGTACGAATGGAAAAAGAAAAAAAAAACAACTGCATGGACTTTTACAAAACGTACCTCATGAAAATATGTAATGAAACGCTACATGTTCATTAAACTGCAGTTTCCCAAAGCACGATCTAGAAATTAATAAATGGATAAACTGTAAACATAGCTTAATAACGATAAACATAATTCATTATGGTGTTGTCAACAGAGCACTTTAGGGTAACTTATGTCTGAAATCTCACAGAAGCAGAAAAATGTAAGCACAAACTTATCAGCATTAAGTTACGCCAAAAGTACACACTGAGGACGCTGTCATGGAGGCACAAAAGATGGTAAAACAAACTGGAAAAAGTCAGTACGTCAGCGGCAGGTAAACAAAACACATTTTTCACAACATAGATTTTGGTACTTCAACACTACAAACAGTACAGAGAGTGGGTGGGTTTCAGTTGTACGGTACTCTTTCAAGTTGATGCAGCACACAAAGAATTTTTCCACATGCAAAAGAATTGTCACGTCCCTTCCCAAACCCTCAAAGGCAAGGCAAAATCGCAGACTTTAACGACAGAAAATGACATGACTTTTGACAAGTGGACATCCAATTCATAATGAATACTCTCTATATACATGGAAATCTGTGCAGTAAGTCCACAGTCACAAACATTTTAACATGACCAGACTAGCTGCTATGCATGCTTGAGTTGATAGTACACATCACAACATAGTGAAAAAAAAAAAAAAAAACAATGTGGAAGCAAACAAGTCAATCTTGACACATGCATCATCCCTGAAAATACTTGGATAGGTACAAAATCACACAAGCAGGAAAATTCAATAAGTCATTTTCCAGCATATGTCCCGCACTATCTGTTTCTGCTAATTACTTTTGAAACCTCTGATACTCCGAGTGTATTGTCCCATCAATATTATCTGAATGATCACGACATCTCAGTCACACTTACTGACCTGTATCAGACTCAGTACTGATGAGAGTTTACTCTCCACATTAAAAAATAAATAAATAAATAAGGAACTCTTGATTTACTTTTTTTTTAAATACACAGATAGTATTGAGAAAAAAAATCCACTATGCAAAATTTTCAAGTGAGTAAGTAATTTTCAAGTGATGATTTCTGTGTCATTTCATTAACTCAAAATTACTCTGAAGTCTAATACAGTGCAGGTGATTTACCAGTAACTTGCAGCGAAAATCCACATAACAATCTACAGTAGTTTCTTCATCAGTTTTTCTTCCTGAAAAGTTCTTTCTCTTCCTGTAAAAGTTTCATCCCCCCCCCCCCCCCCCCCCCCGACCACCACTTCATTAAGTTTTAGCCATGCTATCCATTTGAGCAACAGAAAAAGGCTAACAAGAAAGCAAAATTGTCAAAAATCTTCCTAAAAGTAATATTACATGTAATTTACCCTGAAGGTGAAACCTCCCTACGTTGCTGTCATTTTCATCCTACAATTTTCTGCACAACATTGCTTATCCAGCCTTTTTGACAAATGTTCCAGTGTATCAACATTACTTTAGGAAATACACAGAAGCCTCCTGTGCCGACTCTTGTGATGAGGGTGATTTGCTTCCCTTCTCTTCCCTTCCCTAAGTATGTAGTCTGCATTCAAATAAGTGCTGACCTCAGGTGTGGGTTTGTTGGTTGTTTGAGAAGCTTAACAGCCTTTTCCACCATACATGGGCGACCTCAAGAATGGTGCAATGAGGAAAAAGCAAACAAAAAATTTGGGATTCAAAGTCACGAACCGAGCACTGAAAGGCAAAAGGCTCTACAAGCAGCAGCTTGACCATCACAACTCCCTAGTGCGTGTGGATTAATACACATTACCAGTGCTTGGGCACCTACATGCACCTGAAATTCCACTGACTAATCTTTCAACAAACACCTGATATCGTAACGTAGGGAACCGGCAACTTCAGACCATGGTAACACAAAACCCAAAGTCTAAATCTCCCTGGTATTTACATCATCTTCTTCAGTATCACAGTGAAACGGAGCCAAGCAATGATCAATTCGCTTAAGTAAAAGTCTCTTAAGCCACTGGCAACACTAACAGTATGGACATTTAAAGCTGACGATCTGCTGACCATTGCAAGGGTGATGTTTGTATGTACAACTTGGCTTTACCTTCATTTTATGGCCCCAGATACAAAACAATTTGTGACATCAACTTTTTTTTGCAGTACAGTAAGGTGGACACTTCTTTTCACAGTCAACCCATTCGCAAATAAATTAAACAATTTAAACATGTTTACTTTTGTTCTTAGCTCTTTGCAGTGCACATATGGAACAGAAGAAAATTTGGCTGTCTAGAATGCAGAAAAACTAAGTATAACACTTCTGAAAACAGGTATATGTAGACATACACTGAAAATGTCCTTGCCATACCTTGTATGCGCTAAGCAATCAATGCAGATGAGGTCCCACACAGTAGCACAGATATATATGGGTTTGGTTCATATGGCTGGTTTTCAATTTGCAAATAAACATTACACACGCTCTTCCTGATGGTGCTTCGCAGAAGACAAATCCATATTAATACTCTGATGTCCTCTTTCTCACATAATTCCATTTAAAGAACAGCGCCAGAAAATTCTACCCTCATGTCATCCTGCACTACTCTCAACATGCGTTTATGCTAGAATTCCACGAGGTCATTTTCTTCCAATGGAGGAAGTGCGTCGCCACTGTGCAGTGCCACCTACCTATCTCAGAAATAAAACATTTCATCAAATTTCCTAAACAATCTTTAATCTTTCGTGACAGAAGTGTTATACATAGGTTAACCTGCACTAAGACCACCCACACCATTCATTCAACTAGACTTCTTCGCCCACATGAGGTCATCTGATCGTGGTTTGCTCCCCGTCAGCGACTCGATGACGGCCTCCAGCCTGGGCCAGAACCTGATGGCCTCGAGAGGGTAGTTGAGCCAGCCCGTAGTGATGCAGTAGTAGGTCTCATGGGGGGCTACGTGGTGGATGCGGTGGTGCTTGCGCGGGAGGATAATGTGAAGGTCCTGAAGGCCGGTGATGTACCAAGGAAGACCGAAGTAGGTGTGGGACCACTTGTGGCACTGGGAGGAGAGAAAAGATGATGATATGGCAGGGAATGCCAAAAGTGTAGGGACACCCAGTAGCCATTTGGGCTACCAGCCATGTGAAAACTGAGAGCCCAAATATTTTTCTGATAGCCCAAACAATTATGTCACAATATGTGTGTGTGTGTATGTTTGAGAAGATTATTAAGGTAAAAGGTAATGCATACAACATGTTATGCAATTCAATGCTTCTGTTTCGCCATGCTGCAGTGACAGAAACGTAGCAGATGACGCAGGAACCAACTGCACTAGGTAAGACTTTGTGTGCCGAGTGCGGGTTTAGGTAAACTGGAATTTATCGATGCTGTCCTGCAATATTCATTCGCCACTATCTAGCCACATGACCAAGCCTGACCACAACATACAGATCTATAGTTCTATACACTATGTAAAGAAAATAATTAACTCTGAAGGTGACCTGCATCCCCAAAACAAAAACATGGCTTTACCTGATTGGTCAAGCTGACAAAAATGCATAACAGAAAGACGAAGCACTGCCAGTTGTACTCTGCTTGAATCTGTGCCGGTGACAGCGTCATGAAACGATATGCCATATTGGCAAGAAACGGCACAGTCGCCGCAAAATTGTCTCCGTTAGTTTCAACAAAATCATGACGTGTGATGGCAGTTGGGTCTATGTGGTGTTCCCGAAACGGACGTATAAAGGCCTGCACATGAAAGAAAGGAAGCAAATGAACAATCTCTTCTCATATGATGTACCCCCCCTTCAACATCCAACCCACCCCTTCATATCTGCCCCCCCCCCCCCCCCCTCAAAGATCTCACCATTCCTGAAATATATTTCATCTTACAAACCCAGACTGATTTTTTTTTCTTCTTTTTAGCATTTCTACTCTGCTCTTCATACAAGGTAATCTTGTAGGTTTTTCAAACCTCTTACAGCTTGCTAGCAACATTCCAAAAATGGTCTGTGCAAATGATAAATAGTACACCATCACCCCCTCCCAATCATCCCAACCTATTCAAGTTTCAACCCCCCAGTGCCCCCTCATCCAAAGCAGAGGGCAATGCACTGCTAACAGCTTATCAAGTCAAACTGATACACGAACACCTGGGACGTGCGTTTGTGAGTACCATTACAAAACTGTACCTAATCACAAAGGACTTTGTTCTACAAAGTGACACACATAAATTTGTCCCTGCTCTGACATCCTCACACTGATAAGATCAGTGGAGTGTTACTGTTAGTGTAACCCAATTAGTATTCACCCAATGCTACTATGGGTCTTCCCGGTAAATTACTATTCATGCACAACAACTGATAATAATAATTAATAGGGTGATAAACAATCTGTGGAGAATAAAGTTCTCGAATGTCTGCAGCCCGAATGTCAGTACATCCTAACCATTAATGATTAGGAAAACAACCATGCATTTACATGTCTCACACACACACACACACGTTTTATATCAGCAGCAGCAACAACAAAAAGTGCATGCACACTAAGTCACTCATTCATCATCTACTCAACTTACTTTTCCAAAAATTGGAAGCTCTACAGTACCCCAGGTGTCTGCTGCCCAATGCACAAGACCGCTGAAAAAGTCAGCTGTAACAATGCCTAGACCTGCAATAAGCAAGAAAAATGTTCAACGGCTTCATTCACAATTCCACACCATGCATGCTCTTTACTTTAGCTCTCATGAGTGTCTGCGATTAGAGTGGAAAGGATCAGTTGCCACTTAGCTGAAAATACAAGCAAAACCCTACAGACTCAAAAACACACAGCTTTTAAAA
Organism: Batillaria attramentaria; assembly: GCA_018292915.2. Classification (NCBI taxonomy): domain Eukaryota; kingdom Metazoa; phylum Mollusca; class Gastropoda; family Batillariidae; genus Batillaria; species Batillaria attramentaria. The sequence goes on along the minus strand of JACVVK020000115.1, from coordinate 839,991 downwards.
ACCCAACAACAATGATCAGAAAGCAAAAAATAAAAAAATAATAATGGCAGCTTTACTGACATACTAGCCTTAAGCAAATGGAGCACTATCTCTGTCAGAATGATGACTGCAGAAGCAAGTGTGTGTGTGTGTGTGTGTGTGTGTGCGTGCGCACACATGTATGTGTATGTGTTTGCGCGAGATTATTTTCAGACAGATCTCTACCACTATTGACAGCTATGGGTTGCACACAGAGGAGGAAAGCCAGTTACTGATATCATTGCTCTGTCAGCTTGTAATAATAATAATATTAATAATAATACATCATATAAAATTTATAAGATGCCCGTCTCTGAAGGACAGACTCAGAGCGCACACACCCACACACATACCCACACACACCACACACACACGTGAACATGGACAGAGGGTCCCAGTTATCTATGGAAAGGCCTGACGGAACAGGTATGTTTTGAGCTGTGATTTAAAGGCTGACAGTCTGGGGACATCACGGAGGGCAGAAGGCAGCGAGTTCCAGATTGTCGGGGCGAATGTATCCAACATCTAATTTTCAACCAAACTGTAGCGCTGTCCTGAAGAAAACTGGACTGTCTTGAACAAATTTCCACATAACCATCTGAAAGTTACTTGTCTTTCCTGCACCTGAAGCACTCTTCTGTTTTGTCGGTGCACTCTAAATTCATTCATGCTGCATGCCTATGCAACAAGTATCCAGTTAGTCTTCAACAATCTGATGTTACACACCCACCTAACAATACTAACACTGCTTGAGTAATAATCTCTCCTGTATACATAGTAACTGTGGAGTTAGTGGAAAATAAAAATTACAAAGGAAAGTGTGACAGCTAGGAGCACATTAACAATTTGTCATACCTGCACAAATAATCACAGCAAGGATGTTGGAAGGACTGAAGTGCCAGCAGAGCTGAATAAAGTTGAAGACCATCAGCCCAAGGCTGAGCACCAGACATATTATCTCTTGTACTCTTTTCCCTGAAAGAGTGAAAAATTAACTGACAAAACATCTGGAAACTTTTACAAACGCCTTCTAATTTTCAAAACCAGCTTACGAGCAAGCATGAAAAATGCCTTCGTGTGTCTATCGTTTTTAGTTTTATGGAATTGTTCGTGATAATCAACTGGGTGTCCTCCTGAGGTCGCGAAGCCAGTCAGATCTGGACATCACCTGATCACTGTTACCGCGTCTTACAAAACGCGCATTACGACCAAAGGATGTTTCTGAACTCGTGAATGTTATTTTTTCAAATGCTCACACTACTTGAAAATTGTAACTGAGATGTCATACCACTGCTATGTAATTTAAAAGTCGATTAAACTGATTCACGTTTATCACTAGGAATACGTAACCAACGCCGCAACATAAACAGTGAAAACCGGAGGTTTTGTAATTACCAAAAGTATACTGGCTGGCCAGTTCTTTCGCCCCTGCATGTTGTGGGCCCCATCGTGGCTTGCTCTGAAAGCCCTCGGTCAACTGGGTATTGCTGTTGGGATCATCCTCCAGCATGGAATTTTGCAGAATATCCGTCTCTGTCTTCTTTACACCCATTGCTGTGATTTTTTCCCCCTCTGCCGACAGACAAGTCCTCTCTGCAGTGACGAGTTTTCCTGCTCTCGGTTGGCTGATAAAGTTGCAATGCTACGAACTCCACAAACAACCTTGACCTTTTAGACTGACAGTGTCGTTAAATCAGCGAGATGCCAAGATTTACGACGGAGATTCGCAATCCTGAAGAAATTATTTTAAGTTCTAAAGGAGTACTTCATACCGATGTTTCTCATTATTTGGAGTGGCTCTGATTAGCTATCTTTTTTTGTGGGAAGGTGATAGTCCATTGTGTAAGTCTACTTCACACTACTTGTATGTTTGTTGCGGCCTTCGTGACCTCTGACCCGATGTCCTCACCAGGCAGCACATGGGGTAAATGGGGGCATGCCACAAAGCACGTAAGGCGGCGTATCGCTAATTACTCTTTTTTTTCCAGATCAAGGTACATGTAACTACTCGAGGAGGGTCAAAGTGAGCGCTGCAGATAACTGAGCATCTTAACAACTTGGCTGTTACGATGCTGATCTGTTCTGTAACTGGTGATGAAACATGCCCCTTTCCCTGTTTCGTTTTAGGTATAGGTTTAGGGACTGCTGGCCGTTAATTTTGTAAATTTGTAAAACAGTTGGTGAAGGGAGGTGAGGGGGGGGGGATTGATTTATATATGTCTTTGACAGAAGGCGAATCCCAAAACTGACCAGGAACTGCCCCTGTCGGAACCAACCTGCTTTAGTTTTTTGGAGGATCCAACTGTTGCTCTCCCCTCCCCCTTCCCAAAGAATTTTATTAAGATGCATGTGTGCCTCCACAGCATGGGTCCTTTTTCAGTTCAGTCTTAACCATTCAGCAGTACAAAAAAAAGTACAGCTCGTGTTGTAGTTTCTGCATGTTGATTTTTTTGTCATTGCCGGTTTGCTGCATGGATTTCAGGACCATGCAGCCAGTCCAGGGACAAAATTCCCATTCAGCAGTAGAAAAAAAAGTACAGCTCATATTGTAGTTTTTGCATGTTGATTATTTTTTTTTTGGTCATTGTTTGCTGCATGGATTTCAGGACCATGCAGCCAGTCCTGGGACAAACTTCACTGCTCTTTATTAGAGCAGCACAACAGCTTCATAAACTGATGTTGCCACGACAACGACAAGGAGCGTTTCTTCAAGTGGTCACCCCAGTTGTCATTCAAGATCTTGGACTCGCTTCGGCACCAAAGCCACTCAAGCCCAAAAAACCCAAAGGTCACACTGAAAAGGTTAGACTGATTTTGCAGCACATATATAAATTTGTATAAATCCAGGAACTGCATGTTAGTACATGTAATTAAATTTACTGAGTAATTAATTCAAACACTTACTTACACAGCACCTGCAGCTCCATGCTCAGGACTACCAAGTACTCTGTACAGGATTAAATATAACTGTTACCAAAGTCTGCACTGACCACAAGTCATGCTTCCACTTGCATTGATAGCATTGTTCTCAGCAGACAATTTTTGGCTCACCTTACTGAGGGGGGTGGGGGGTGGGCAGGGTTGCAGCAGCTTGACTTTGAGCTGGACAGCCTATGAACAGTTACTTCGGGAGCCGGGGTGGCCGAATGGAAGAGCGTTGGACTTCCAATGCTCAGGTCGTGAGTTCGAATCTCGGCAGGGGCCAAATATTTGTGCTGGCTTTTTCATCATTGCCCCGTCTTTGATATCACCCGTATTTGGTGGAAAAGGACGTTAAACCCCCAAACACCCACCCACTTACCCTGAGATCTTGACCGTTGAGGCATTTCCTTTAATATAAATTGTATTGACATAGATCTTAAAAAGCAGTGTGGTGTTGGTATGATTTTATGATGGCAAAATTTGGCCCATTGCCTCACAGGTGAAGCACTTTGTTGACTACAAGCGGCTGGTGGTGCGAGGTGGAAGCGGTGGCGATGGCTGCATGTCCTTCACCAGCCTCTACCGGAAGGAGTTTGCTGGACCCGACGGGGGCAACGGTGGAAATGGTGGCCATGTCATATTTCAAGGTAAATAAATGACAACAGCAGTATATGGGGTTTTCCAGAAGCATTTTGATTTTAGCCCATTGATTCTTACAGAGGCTTTGGACGGCAGGTTTTAGAGAACATTTTACATAAATGCGCCTATTCCAGGATCGCTAGGTGTCACAGAAGAGTTGGAATCATAGCACATGTGAGTGCTCATGTATAGTCTATGTTAGTGATATGCAGAGGTCTTAATACAATATAGTGATGCTCAGTTTGCCTGTGAAGGGGTGCAACTGTATACCAGTCATTTGCAGGAGGAGCAAATTACGCCAGCTGCACGGGAGGGGATATTTGAAAAGTAAAACGCGTCTGTTCAGGCTGGCTTTTAACTAGGTCCGCTTACCTCCTCCTGATTTAGCTGCTGTATGTGTGTGTGCGTGTGCGTGTGTGTGTGTGTTTGCATATTTGTTGGTATGAGTGTGGGAGTACATGCACTGAGTCATTTTGTGAGAATTCTGTGCTACATAAGTACAATTCATTATCATTATTATTATTATTGTTATTGCCAAACAGCCTCAGTAAGTTTGACGCAACACTGAGTGGACCTTAATCATAGCGCTGTCTTCTGTTGCAGCCTCAAGCAACTGCAAGTCTCTCGCCCATTTAAAATCGGTCATCACCGCCGAGAGTGGAATGAAAGGGGCCACCAGGATGTGTCATGGGAGGAATGCAGAACACACCTACATTGAGGTTAGTCTAAATGCTGATTGATAGTGTATCTTCGTCACTGCATGAGAGTGTATTTGTGCTTACTGTGTCACCGTCCGCTGATGCTATACATGTAGCACGGTAAAAAGGTAATTACAATTAGCAACGGAAGCCAAGATTACTTGCATCTTCTCTTACAGCATGACACACTTCCATGTGATGTTCAGTTGCAGTGTAGGTGTTATCTAGGTTTCTGCTTAGGAGAATCACTGAGGCTCTGAAATCACCAGAACTGGTCATTTGTGTTTCAGGTCCCCCCAGGAACGATTATCAGAAGAGAATCCGCAGAGAGTGTCGGGAATTTGGACAAGGTCGGGGAGATATGCATCGTAGCCCGAGGAGGCGCTGGTGGAAAGGGAAACTACTTCTTTCTGACCAATGAGAACCGTGCCCCTGCCAAAGCTGAGCTTGGTGCAAAAGGACAGGAGGAGCGACTGAGAGTCGAGCTCCGAACCATGGCTCATGCTGGTTTGGTGAGGATACAGTCTTCTCTCTTCTCTTGCCACTATAGTCCAGTTCATTTGACTGTTGCTAGGACTTTGTCAAATTCCCTTATACGTTCAAATTCAAATTACTTTATTAATCCCAGAAGGGAAGTTATAGGCCACCATGAAACATAATAATAAGACATAATAATAACAAATAAAACTTGCACTAACAGAAGCAACTTAAACTTCACACACACACACACACACACATGAAAGTCTTGTGAACTCACACACGCACGCACGCGCACACACACACACACACACACACACACAAAAGCCTTCGCATATCAGTACATAAGTCTTTAACTAACACACGGATACACATACATTGTTCACGGTTGGAGATTTTCTTTCCATGGCAACTATTTTACACTGCAACAAAGCACATCAGAAAGCTGACAGCACTGACCATAAATTCTCGGACAGCATTCTTTTTCCGGTCAAAGTAGAACCAACACATGATGCACTGCCATAACATTCAACAATCTGCCGGTTCACATCAAAAGTTTGAGGCCTGGTGCCATTGTTGTTGACCTACTGCGGTTTGTCAGAGTGACACCTCCTAAAGAATCCATTGTAATCGTCCCTATGGCGTGTCTTAGAGAGCTGATAATGAAATAATGTCCAGCTGCGTAAGGTTGTCATACCATAGTGGAGAATTTTAGTTGTAACCATTTCAACTGTACCCAAGAATGCCACAGAACTAACACACACAGTCAAAAACCGTGCCACTCCAAATACACTGTATGAACCAGCGATTTTGACTTTTGATTTTTTCGCTTTCCATTTGCTCTGGATGTTTCAGTTACATGGTATGTTGTTCTGCTGTTCATGATGTTTTGTTTGTTTTATTGTTCATTAGATTGGTTTTCCCAATGCTGGCAAATCGACACTGTTGCGAGCCATCTCAAGAGCTCGCCCAAAAGTTGCCGCCTACCCCTTCACCACACTGAACCCACATGTGGGCATTGTGGAGTATGATGATTATGAACAAGTGGCTGGTGGGTTTAGTCTTCAGGTTTTGTTCTTTTTTTTACATTGTACTACTTACTTACATCTGTGTGGGTGTGTGTTTTTTCCAAGTTTCTCATTTGTGAAGCCTTTGAACAGATGCGTCAACGGTTTTTGCAAACTGCAATACTCTCTAGAAACATTTGACGTTTACATTGGTACTTCTTCTGTGCAGTTGCTGACATCCCAGGGCTGATCAAGGGTGCCCATCAGAACCGAGGTCTGGGGATTTCTTTTCTGCGACACATCCAGCGCTGCGCCTGCCTTCTCTATGTCCTTGACCTTTCATCCGGCGAACCCTGGACCCAGCTGCAGGACCTGAGGTTTGAGCTGGAACAGTACGAGCCAGGGCTGTCTCAACGGCCGCACGCCATAGTGGGAAACAAGGTGGATGTGGAAGGTGCTCAGGATGTTTTAGCGGAGCTTCAAGCACATGTTGATCTCCCTGTGTTTGCAGTCTCGGCAAAGTACCGCACGGGTATTGAGCCGTTGCTGGACCATTTGAGAGAACTGTACGATAAGCATGCGGGTAAAGGCACTTGACATTCTTGAGCACTCTGTGACATGTTTGGGTGTGAGCAAGAAACAGTTAGGAAGTGCTATTCATAGGCTGCTGGGGGTCAGTGATAGCTAGAGTGGTGAGCTTCCCCTGTGTTCGCCGAATCTCGTTTCCCATTATTGCTGCCCAAGGAAATCCCAAGATCCGGGGTTTATCAGTCTAGTTTATCAGGGGATTTGATGTAGTGGTTAAGGCATCCAACTTCGGACCCTGAGCTGCCTGGTGCATGGCCCAGGCTGGCAGGAATATGGTTGAATTTTTCTGTACTTTATCTGGACTCATTTTACAGTGCCTGTCTCGCCTTTGCATACACATGCACGCACAATATCAAGTGTGCACATTCCAAATCCCATTTGAAATGCATTATGGGAGGGACCGTGGAACGGAAAACGGTCGACCACTGTGCTGCACTGAGTGACTGGTGGGTTTGTGGCAGTCTCAAGGCAGTTCATGTTCTGATGGTTACAGCCCCGATGATATTCATACTCCTAACGCATTCCCGTCATGTGTATCGATCTCCGGAGGGTTTTGTCCAGGCGATTGGGACCTATAGTATGTGTGACTGGCTCTGTCCTGCTGGCTCTTGGTGTGAGCGATTCCTTCACCATCTCTTTCTGCAGTTTACTTGCTGAGACCTAAGCAGTGTTGTTGTTGGCAATATTGGGATGAACACTGCGACGGTGATCCTAATATATGAGAGGGTTGTGTGTTTGTGTTAGTTTGTTTTCAAGTACCATGCAATATGGCAGCCTCATGCTGATTTCGAAGTACATGTAATAAATTTCTGTTGCCAGAGACTGATTGTTGTTATGCTAGGAGCTTACCATGACTTCAGAAAATCCTAATAATACAACAGTGAACTTTTATAGGCACAAAGTTGATTTTTAAGTTTACAATCAGAATGGAATGCTTGTAACTGTAAAACTGTAACCACATTTGTGACCTGTTCTCACAAAAGGGACCTTGAGTTCAAAATTATCAATTTTGAGATACATGTATATGTACATCACGGCAATCTACCGGTTATGCAGTTATTCAATATAAGAATGAAAGCTGTGCAACTAAAATTGACAGAGATCTCAGCGGTTGAAGTTGGCTACCCACCAGGCAGCCATACTGACCCCCATTGCTCTTTTCGCCTTTAGCGGCGTTCGACCTAGCACGACTTACAGTCCCTTTCGCGAGAGCGGGTCACATTTCCATTGTTGGTAGGTCACAGAAATGCAGGCCATTTACAGCCACAGAGCGTACAAAGCAGTTTGTTGGTGTTTCAGAGGTTTTCTAATGGCATTAACAACATTCTGCTGTAGCCTCACTGGTCTGTCTAGCCAATCTACAAAAACAAGAGCCATTGCATGCATGTGCAAGATGTGTGCCAATTGGAAGTCAGTGTGCTGCAAAATCAGTACATGTAAGGCTGCGAGTATAGTGCATCCATGTCATACATGGCCGCACGCCGTACGGCACATAAGAACTGCTCGGACCAAGGCAATCCTTATCTGGGCTTACTAGAGACGGCTGAAACAGACTATACTGCACCCAACCCGACCTGTAAAATCAGACCCATGTTTCCGACGTTTGCGCGAACCGCACGTTTCACGGCAGCACGGGTGAAGGGGCAGAACTCTTTCCAGACTTTTTGCTGGAGTTCCCCGACTTTACAACGTGGATGACGAAAAGCTAATTGAAGCAGTGAGAGCGCGAGAATTTATTTACATAAAGAGTGACAAGAACCCCTCGAACAGAGATATGCTGTGCTCTGCTTGGGAGAACATCGCACCATGTTGTGTGTTGCAGCAGGCTTACACACGGGTCACTATACTCACTTTCAAGACCCATGTGGCGTGCGGCCGTGTACGACACGGATGCACTATACTCGCAGCCCAACAGGCTTGTGACTCCCAAGGTCGGTCACACACACACACACACACACACACACACACACACACATTGAAGTACATCTACGAAAAGTTCACAAACTGTGATTAAAAACTTTTACTTGAACAAGACATGACGTGCAAAGATGAAATGAAGATTATATTTACAAAGCTTAGTCTTTTACAAAGTAACTTTACACTGGTTATATTCCCTAAATATTTACATCGTTATGTACATGTAAATGTATCCTTGTAAACAATGAGTGAAAACATACCATTCTTCATAAGATGAAGACTAATGTTTGATAAAATGTTCCTCACAACACAAGTGATTGATGTTGCACATACAGCAAATTCTTGCTGGAATTACACACTGACGCACAGGCTACATTTCTTAAAGTTAAAAGTCAGCTTAATATGTAATTAACCAGTCAAATGATATGGAAACAATTCAGTGCCATAAATTAAAACTAAACTTGATAATGCTTCCCCACCCCACCCCATCCAAGCAAAAAAACAAAAATTTGCATAAAAAGTTTTAAAAGTAATCTGTGTGTTGACTGTAAGACGAAGAAGAACTGAAGCCAATCTAAGTGTTGTGACACAGTGACCTATTTGACTGCTGATGTTTGTATGTGTAAACATTACACACACAAAAGAAGATGATTAAGAATCTATTTGCTTCTTTCCAGTGAATATGCAGTCTATCATTTTCATGATCAACATTGTCGTAATGATGTATAAACACACACACACACACATATCAATACTCAAACTTGAATGTAGGAAGATTACTTAATCTGAGAGCCTCAATGCTTCGAACAAATGTACGAAATCCCAAATTGCTGTAAAGAGGATCTCACACACACACACACACACACACACATACACACACACACACACACACACACACACACATGTGCACACACTGACACTCCCACTAGTATGTGAGAAGTTAAGTAACAGTCTGAGTGTACCAGTGCTTCAAAGAAAGGTAGAAAGTCCTGGGCTATTATGCTGTAACAGACCAGATGACCTAATTACAGTCTAATATTCATTGCCCGTCCTCTGACACACCTGCACACGGTTCGGGTTGCTTCAAGAATACATGTACTACAAAGGCTCCAATCAACTCATGTGATCAACAAGGAACATGAACACCACTGGAAATTGGAAATGGTAACTGTACATGTGTTCACTGCCCAAACTTAGACACACTGCATAGCGGTATCTCAAGTCTGACATGTCCATGGGATGAGAGCACACCGTAGCAGTCAGCAGGCTTGCTACATGGAATTTTGTTGTTGTTGTTGTACCCTACAAATGGCCAGTCATCGTCATCACCACCACCATCATAATAATCATCAATTAATCCTTCAGTTAAACAGCATCATCAGTTGCGACTAACGAGGGTTTTCGTACACGTACTGGGCAATCAATCTGAATGCAACACACATAATTATTAACAACTGTTCCATTGGTGCACAGAACAATGATCCCAATAAAGCCGAAATGTTGACATGACATCATCCGGCATTTTACTTCTTATACACATCATCATTGTGTCAAACTCCTGGTTCACTGAATAAAAACACAAAATCCAGTTTATTTCAAATCACTGTCACAAACTTTTCTCTGAGGAGTGAAGGACCTGAAAGCCTTCATTTCTGGTCAGATTTCAGTGTGTAGTCTCGGCCATGTACAACTGCGGAGCAGGGTAGTGGATGAAATTGGCCAGCTGGTCGTACTCATTGGACCGTGAAATCTGTGGTTCCGAACACTCTGGCACGTGCTGCAACAAAAAAAAAATGTAAGTCTCATTTCAGCTGCATTAACTGTGGAAATCTGTTCATCAACCAGTTATTCAATTAATGTGCTGTGTAAATACATCTATCAGAATGCAAATTTGTTCAACACAATTCATACCATGCAAGTAAGAACTTATTTTCCACGTTTATTATGCAGATTACTTCCTACCAGCCGTTTTCTAAATATCCGCAAAATAAAAGATACACTTATGTACATTTTGCCAGTCGGATGTTGAAACCACAGAGCACCTGTTTTAGCGCTGTCATCATATGCAAAAGTTTTGGTCAAACTGGATGGCATGGCTTGAAAAGTTTTCTTGTCATATTGGACATTTACGGCTCTCAAAAGAGTTTGTTCTCATGGGTGTGCAGGATGGTATTAAACCAGACTATGTGTATGATATCCTCTTATTGTTGAGTAAGTTTCAAATTTTTAAATCCAAGCTGAATGGACAACTTCCAACCATGATCTGTTACGTGGAATCAGCAAAACAAAAATTTATAGATGAGAAATACTCCAGGTTTTCTAGCCTGAAGCCAGTGGATGAATGGACGCAGTATGCACCACTACTCAAAAAATAGATTTCCTTTCTCTCAATCCTATACTCGGTCCATCTCTCCCCTTTCCTTATCTGCCTCTACTTTCTGTTGTCCTATATACAGTCGAACCTGCCAAGGCGGTCACCTGTATAAGCTATGCCACTGTCTAACCTGGTCACCCCAGAGGATCCCCTGACATGCTAGCTGTTGACATGTCACCCTGGATAACCCGGTCACCCTGTCTAAGATGGTCAGTTTGGTCCAGTCCCTTGGGTGACCGCCTTACACAGGTTTGACTGTATGTGTGTCTCTTTCCCTTCACACAGCTTTGGATGGTCACTGTGTTACCTGTTATTGTGTATGTGTTTCTTCTTTTATTTATTTACTTATATCTTGATGTACTTAGGGATGTATTGGATACAATGTCTTTGTTGTTGTTTCCTTTCGTTCCTTTCCTTTATATATATATATACTGTATTGTCATGTGTAGCGTACTGTATTGTATTGTGTATGCTTGTTTTAAAAAAAAAAGAAGAGATATATGCAAAAAAGAAGAAAAGAAAAAAAAAACCCACTTATTTCCCTGCCCAGTGATTATCAATAAAAAAAATTGTGTCCCCTTTCATAGATTCATTTCATCATATTTTTCATCTATTGTGTCCCCTTTCCGTCACAGAAGTGTGAGAATTTCCTACAGCTGAAAATGGTCCATGATCCCAAAGGAGGAAAAGTGTGTAGCATTTAGTGAAGAAGTGGCAAAGTCACAAGCACGCATCTGCAAAGCAATTGGTTTGCTATGGCTGGCTGAGGGCATAATTAATTTATTATGCTCCCCTGGACTTTTTGGTTTAAGTTCAACTAAAATCTGTGCAATTTGGTGCTTTTTGGTATGAATTTAAATGCTTCAGCGGAGGAAACACTTTCTTTTGGAGGCACATTATTAGAATTAGCTAGACTAACACCTGTGCAGTTGGGTACATTCTGGAGTGATTCTAAGTGTTACAGAGGAGGAAACACTTTCTGAGGGGATGAGAATTTTTAGCCAAAGGTGGAAATCCACCAAAATATGCAAGATTTTTAAGCCCTGATTTCCAGAAGTATCCAACAGGCATGTGGGCAGAGGAATCTCCCATTCAAAACAAACATTTAAGAATGATTACGATTGCCAGATTCTCCAATATAGTGTCCCAGGCCGAAAGGAAGTGGGTGGTGGGTACAGCACTTGCAGAACCGAGAAGTGGTCAAAACTCACCTGGGACAGGTACGCGCTGGCCTGGGCGTGACAGATCGTGAGGGATATCAGCAAGTTGCTGTATGGCTCGATGTCAGCTCGGAAGTTCTGTCCCAGTGCAACCACCACCTGCGCTGAAGGCCGCGGCCCATCACCTCGTTTAAATCGCTGCAGCCCTGGCAGGAAATGTGAGTAGAAATCAAAGATCTTCACCGGCTCCTGTGTCCGCTCCACTTTCACGGTCATCTTCTCGTCCATGTTGGGTGGAGCAGCAAATATCATGGTTCTGAAGAAAGAAATAGAGATTTACATCCCAGTTTGCTTGTACTGGTACATACATACATTATAAAGTCATACATACACACACACCTACATACATACAGTACATACCAACACCCAGTACATACCTACAACATACACACTACAATCCAACAGGCTCAGCTGGATATAAAAACAGACATGACACTAAAGAACATTCTACGCACACTATCTGCAATAGATAATCAAGACAGCACATTCAAACACTGCAATGCCTGATATTATGGGATACCAGAATTTGCACCCAAATTATACTCACTTGCATCTGCGCAGCAGGTAGATGGAGCCACCCTCAACGTAGATGTTGAATCCACGGTCCAGCGCGTTGAGCAGCTTCATGGTGAGTGCATCCTGTCGAAGGTCAAACTGACCCTGCGTGTAGGGAATCTCCAGCTGATCGGCTGAAGGGTCTCCCCAAAGCTGTCACAGGAATAAACATCCCACAATAAAGTGGCTGCTGGCACACACCATGTTGACAAAATTTTTGCTGTGTGGCACTGATTTGGAAACATGGACCATTGCATTGTTATGGTGTTTCTGTAGTTTTGTGACAGATACTGTTCTTGTGTGTGTATTGCCATAGAAAGTGTTGGCCTTGACTATTTGGGGAGCCGGGATAGCCAAATGGCAGGGTGTTGAACTTTCAATGCTGGGGGTTTGAGTTTGAATACCTCCCAGGGTCATGCAAATATCTGTGCTAGCCTTTTTCTCACTGCCCCATCTTTGATAACCATGTGTGGTGGAAAAGGACGTTCCAAAACACTCCCTAACACCCACCCACCCTGTCTGTATTTTCTTATCTTGATTACCTACTGTCAGAATTCTTCACTTCTCACATGTCTTTTTCTTAGCTTACAGTTTTTATTGTTGTTTCAGTATAACTGTTTTGTTGTGCATGTATGTGCTTTCTGTGTGTGTGTGTGTGTGTTGGTGGGGGGGTGTAGTCGTGTGTGGAGAAGGGGGCTGTTGGGGGAAGGGGTGGAGCGTGAAGTCTCTCTCACCTGTTCAGTATTCTGTCTGATCTCCAGAGGCTGCAGCGGCCCATAGAACACTCTGCATCCACGTGGGTTGTTGACGGTATACTGCCCTGCAGTCTGGTTTCGGAACTTGAGCGTGATGATCAGTTCGTGTTCTGAGAGGCACAGAACAACTAAAAGTAAACACTCCTCATCATCAGACACGAGCTGGGACTTAATGCATGGTAAGTAAATCTGTTTTATCTTGAGTCAGGTACCCTCCAAATTTACCTCTCTCTTCTTCCGATGTGTAATAAAGTTGAATAGTCAAACCTGTCTAGTGACATACTAGTGACCACCTGCACTAGGCAACAATCTGTCTAATGCGGTCACCAACGTCCAGCTCACTGATCTATATCTGCTGTGAAAATCTATCAGATGACTCATCTTTTCAAAACCCAGTCTTCATGATTTATAAGCTCAAACATTGTTCTTGCTGTTTTCATGGTGTCTAGCTTCCCACCACTTAGACACCAGCACAGTGACAGCATCTCAAGTGCATAGTCAATGACCTGCTAAAGCCTGCTCTTAACTGGGCACAGTGCACGAAACACACATGCACATCACAGTCACTGCGCTCGATGTGTCTACTAACTACAAAACTGAACACAGCTGTGCTCGGTGACAAACCGATTGAAGATGCACTGTCCGCCATATCTGTGTGCCGAGTGACGTAGTACAGCCAATCAGGGAATCTGTTGTGGAAACCACAGTCACAGTTGTGACTATTTGAAATCCAGGTTACTGTGATGACGCCACAGCGGCGGAAACCCCCAAAATCACAACTGTGTCACAACTGTGGACAGCACTGTGGCGCTCCGCAGTGCCCAGTTAAGAGCCGGCTTAACACACTGTCAAACTTTTTGTCACTGTAAGCAGCCTAGTTTGATCTGCGAGCACAGAAACGTTAACTTGTATACCTTTAAGAATACCACTGCTGCCTGGCCTCTTTTAAGGTAAGCCACGATGGACAAGCCTGGCTGTTAAATGCTATTTCCATGTTTACAAGACTTCATAGAAGCCAGCGTATGCTTTGAAATAGTTTCACTTGTGAGTGCATCTTAATGATTAGTAGAGCTCTGAATGCAGGACAGTGCTATCTACAGGCTCTGTGACGCGGCAAAATTTTAAATTCTCCTATTCAGCCACTGACCGTGCCGCAAGCCTTATAGCTGACGTGATATTCACATCACTGTGTGAGGCCTTCTGTTCGATCAGTGTCAGCGTTTGAGATGCTGTCACTGTGCAAAGTGGTGTGATGCTAGACACCGACAAACAGCTCGAACGATCTGCGAGCATAAAAATCTTGAAAACTGGGCCTTTACCAATGTGAAATGTTTTACCTGCAGGTGGAGTCTGGCTGAGTCGGTTGTCCTTCTCCGTCGGTTCTGTCTTGACTGTGTGACTGAGCCACATCTCCGGTTTTGGTTGACTCATCCAACCGGCTCCAGGGTGGTAGGCTGCTCCGGGGTCATGCTTTGGTCCCACAGATTCTAATGAAAATTCAAGTACCGGATATTCAAGGGTTTTTTGTTTTTTTTTTAAACTCAGTTCCAACCAATTAAGTTAGGGTTGTGCACAGTTGCCCCAATAAAATTGTAAAAAATATAGGATAGGTATTGGGTGGCGCTGCACCGCGGCGAGGCGCTTCCCCTGGGGGAAGCAGCCCAAATTTCCCGACAGTGTGGGCGCATTTCTCAGATTCGCAGGCAGAGAGTGCCATATGGTTGGTGTGACAAAACTGAAAGAGCACTCACCAAAGGATTTCAATATTGGGAAAAAAAAAAAAAAAACGGGGAATTTTGATAAGCCTCTTGGCATATATCTAGCCAAAAAATCTTGCCCGGTTTTCGCAAGGCCAAAATAAAAAAAAAAGAGCCAAAAACGTGGGATACTCGCGCGCAGTACGTAATGTGTTAAACACTCATATTCCAAGATCAGTAGGCTTCACAGATGACAACTTCCATTTGGGAACAGTTACACTTGAGAGTATATACACATGTACACTAAAACTAGTCTAGCTTAGTAAGTAGAGCTTAATTCACATCACATCAGTGTTCCCCGTGATTCGAAAATACAAGCGTCCTTGGGATCCTCTCTCTATATTTTTGAGGGTCCTTTTGTAAATTTTGAAGGTCCATGATCTTTTGGCATAAAAAGTCTGAAAGTCAAAACCAATTGTTGTAGTTTACAAAAGTGTTGAAGTAGGGGAGATGTATGTGAACTGCAGCGTGTCAGCCAATGTGAACTGGCAAGGCGAGGAACCCGCACGCCTACCAAATAGAGCATCATGATTGGACAAAAAATGTCCCGGAGTGTTTAGGCCAATCAGATTCTGTCTGTTGTGCACAATGGCTCTGCAGCTGCAAGTGTCCACTGCTAGTTACAGATCACTTTTTGTTCATTGAGTTTCCAGCAGAATGATGGAAAAATTCTGTTTGTCTAGGTGAGACGAAACACGTGCGATGCACTGTGCTCAAATCTGTGCGTCAAAGAGTTTTGTGTGTACAAATACGCACACCTGTGCATAAGCGGGAACACTGATTATTATAATTCACCAAGCAACTAGGTAAAGCATCTAGATTAATCACTACATTACCATCATTATTTTTACACCCACAATGGTGTCTTGGGTTTCTCTTAACAAAGATTCACCTGTGTCCATGGGCTCTGTGCTGTTGATGTTGCTGTCAACGGAGATGTTGGTGAGGGAGGGGGTGTTGCTGTCGAGTGGTACAAGGTCCCTGAGAGAGATGTTCTCCAGATCCGACCCCAGACTGCTCATCTTGGCTTCCTCGCTCGTGTATGACCCACCTGTCAATCAGAACAGAAACTGTTACAGTACATGTACATCTGGTGCAAGACCGGAGGTTCAAAGGAACCTCTGCTCTGTGCACCTGCTGCATGACGTATACCATAAACGCATCAGCATGAATTCAGTGTGAGACCATGGTGTACTGGGGAACAATATAAAACACAATGTGGAGTAGTCACAAGCCACAACAATCAAGAGAAAACAACATCAGCACCACAGAATATTCGCCAACGTTATTATTTTTTTTAATATCACTGGAAAAGTAAAAAATGTGAATTATTTGCAATGAAATTGACCGTGACAAAATGTCCGTGGCACTGACAACAAGTAACTGTTCGACTAAACATCAAACCAAATCGTTCAATTTTTTTTTTCATCCACACTGCAGTATCTGTAAAATCCACCTCTCTAAGCCACCGCCGAGAAGGTGACTGCTGATCAAGGTACTGGGATGTGTGAAACCAGTCACCCATTTTTAACCCACTCATAAGGAAGTTACATGTTTCGGGAGTAAGTACTTGGCATATCCGTGTTAACAAGAAAAAAATATATTTTTGAGGCTGAGCATCTTGATTGGCCATAAAAGGCAGTTGACGATGACCTTATGAAACTGTACCTTGTCCCAGTTCCGTCTTCAGCGACCTCGCTTGCTCACTATCCACTTCTGTGATGATGTTTGGTATGTTCGCCTGAAAGGAAAAAAAAAACGGATGTGAGAACAAAGCAAACACTTCACAGAAACATAGGCAGGTCCTGCTCAAAACAGTCAAGACTGTCAGATTTGGGTGTTATAAAATTCATTTAAAATTCATTTCAGTAAAATGAAAAAAAAAAAATGCTGACACACAAGGTACTCTGGGACAAAGTGGAATGAAGTAAATACATCACCATGTCCTACTTAATCCTACATCTGCACTGCTGCTTTCAAAAGTGAGTCTTCTTGATACAAACCATCTACCATCTATGTTCTTTGGTTATCGGTGTGACAAGTAACTTTCAAAAGCAAGGATCAACTTTAGAATGTGATCATTTACACGATATCCATTCAAAATCTCTTTTTGTCTGGTGAAGATTTCAATATTAACATACAGTACAGGCAACACTGAAGTCAGAACACAGGTCGATTTCTGTGGTTTGACTGCTCGTTTTCAATCGGCCATTTGCAAAAGTTCCAAAACTTACACCCTTACCTAATTTCCTATGTTAAATAATGCCATGATTTTCAGCAGAGTCGAAGAAACTGCAGTTTTTTAATCACAGTATACCGCACACAAAATAGGTTTGCCAAATGGAGTCATTACCAAAAATGAGAAAGCCATATCAAAACTTCCAAATGACGTACTTTGTGCGCACATTACAAGTATTGTAAACGCGACACATACAGTTTCATCTACGTTCCTCCTGCACGCGGATCCGTTGTGCAAGGTAGCAGATGGCATAACACAAGTATATATTTTTGCTAGTGACAGGAAACATTTCCAAGTCACAGCATTTTTGGATTCAGTTTTGGATCAACAGGAGGTCAGCACAAAAAGAGAGGAAATCCCCTTTGTAGTTGGAACAGAAATTGAGGAAATGTCTACATTTTTAAGTGCCACTTTAGGGTGTACTACTGATTTCAACAGGAAGATTATCATGACCGGTAAATTTCAGAGGAAGTGAATGAGCAAGATGGACCATAAATGTTTACATGGCAGTTTCGTATTGGTGGTGTGCTTGCCAAGTGTGTCAACAGTGATCTGCCGTCATCACTGGTTGTTGTAACAAGAACACTGGGTCATGTTCCAACTGAAACTGAAACTAGAGGGTGAAGTAAATAACCAAGGGAACACGTCCCTGCCAGTGTTCCTGTGATTCGAAAATACAAGGGTTTTGGGGACCGTCTCTCCATATTTTTGAGGGTCCTTTCATAAATTTTGAGGGACCATGGTCTTTTGGTAGAAGAAGTCTGAAAGTCAAAACCATTTGTTGTTGCTGTTGTTTACAAAAGTGTTCAAGTACGAGTAGCGAATCAGCAAGGCGAGGAACCCACACGCTTACCAAACAGAGCATTATGATTGGACAAAAAGTGTCCCAGAGTGCTAAAGCTTCAGATTCTGTCTGTTCTGCACAATGGCTCCACGGAAATGCAATGCTGAAAGTGTCCGCAACTAGTTACAGATCGCTTTTTGTTCATCCAGTTTCCGCGAGACCTAAAACATGCGTCCCCTGTGACGCATTGTTCTCAAATTAGTGTTTCAATCTAAAGGTTTTCCGCACACCTGTGCATAATTGGGAATACTGTCTGTAAGGATTTGTTCAATCTGCCATGCAGTTCTCCATACTGGTGACATGTCCTAATATGATGTGGTACATACATACATGTACGTTTTATGCACTTTTGACAGAAACACTACACTCTCATAATTGTGATGGGGCGGTTAGTGGACTCGTGGTAATAATACAAGTGGTTTGGAGTCTGAGTTCCAATAAGGGCAGTGGATTTTTCACCTATTGTATGAGCACCATTCATTCATTCAGGCCGGTCATGGGGGGGGAGGGGGGGGGGGGATTTCTCCAGGTACTCTGGCTTCTTTGACGTCTGCTTTTAAAATGTTCAGTGCAAGAATAATAGAATATAAATGCACATCGAAAGCCTGGAAATTGACCAACAGAGCTGACCCTTTGCACTACGTGATTGTAATGTGTTGAGTCTGATGTGGAGTGAATACATGTGATTAATGTGAGCATGCCAGCAAGTTTGAGAAAGACCAGCATAAAATTTGCGAATAATCATGTTTGTGTCTGTTGTCCTCTAGAAGCATTTTAACTCTTTCTGTGCTACAGCCTCAGTTTTGGGCACTGGCATTCACAACACTTGGCTGTGGATGTCCGATTTACGGGATCACCTGCAGCTTTCTATTTATATTCTCAGTCACGACACCATGAAGTGCAGTACTAAATACAGCACAAGCAAAACGGGGTCTACCAGTCAAAGGGAAACAATCATCTCTTAGTATGCTGCTGGAAAGAACTCTCAGGATGGAGCGAGTTAGAAGGTCAGCCATAGTTAGAAAAAGATCAGCGTGTTTGCAGCCCTTTGATATTCTGATCAAGATTGAGAAACAACAATAATAATACTGGAAAATTAAAAAAAAAAAAAAAAAATTACCGGTGTCTGGATGACTGATGGTCTGGAGCCTTGCTGCTGGAAAGCTGGGTGGCCAGAGTGGCAGGTTCCATCTTCTGCTGACAATGTCTGGTCTCTGTGTGGAGGGCTTGATGAACCAGAGCCTGCAACGCAAATCATAAAGAGTGGATAAGGAAGAGTAATCAATGGCTTACAGAGTGACAAACACTTTCCAAAAATAATCAGGGAGCAATTATTGGCGAAGTTCAGGTGCGTTGGAGAGTAAAGTACCTTGGGATGAAGCTGAGTTGACCTGAATCAGAAACAGGTGGGCCTGTTCATCAGCCTTAAAGCAAAGCTTTGCTGATTAACTCAAATACCATCCTTATGAAAGACAGTGATGAATTTACTAGTATTGGCTTCAAGATCTCCAACAGACGGATTGATAAATATTGACAGCGACAGGAAACTATTACTCCTTAACACAAAATGGCAATCACTGGGGTAAAATCGATCAAGAATAAAGATCAAGGCTACGATAAGCCTCTATGAAATATAAACCAATCCAATTACTGTTCACAGTATGCCATGAAAAAAAAGAAAGTACCTTTCCTGTCGACGAACTTGTACACTCTGTATGGATTTGGCTCATCGTAACAACTCAGCTCCCGCAGTTCCTGTATGTCTGGCAGCTTGTTGAGGGCACAGCGCAGTCGCGTCTTCCAGCTTGGCCAGTCTGGTGCGTCCGTCCCCTCACGATACCGGCCTGTGTGGATTGCCCACTCCTGCACAAGTTTCAACACATCAAATAGGTAGGTAATCACCACTGTTGTGGAGTAAGGTGTGGGTGTGTGTGTGAGGTTTAATGTCAAAAGTGATTTCAAAGACAGGCGCTTCAGTAAAGAGTCTGCACAAAATGTGTACCCCATCAGGTTTTTCATCCAATGACCTTTTGATCTCCATCCCCAAACTCTGACATCTCAACCAGCCCAATCCTCTAAGAAACTGCTTATAACAATGTCCATTTCCAAATGTGCAACTATAACCCCACTTGCATAATATTCTGCAGTAAACTGAAGTGAGGTGTCCTTGGGTACTGAAGAACACAAAACTTGAGCTGCTTCTGATAAGCTGTACCGAGGCCTAAATGACAGATTTAACCACCACACCACATGATTTACAGAAGCAATCCTACTTTCTGGAGATGGACAATTAACCCCCCCCCCTCCCCCCCTCCCCGAACTGTTTTCCCCTGAACTCCTGAAAATCAACTCACCTTAAAAATCAGGGCATCTTGTTCTGACCAGTCAGCCCGTCCGCCATGTTTCCAGGTGATGCGGAAAATCCCCTGTTCCTTGTTAACCCACGTGAGCCCAGGGAAGCGTCCACTGTTAATCTTGGCCTCCAACCACGGTTTGAGTCTCTGTCGCACTTTGTTGCTGCTACCGCTACTGTCTGGCATAGCGTCTTGGTCCATGCTGCATGAGAGAAGGAAATGTGCAAATGTGACTCATTACTGCAGACTCATAAGTGCATAGATCTCAAATTTTGTGTTACCAATGTACATCCATACATACCATGTTCTGTGTACTGTGTAAGGTAATGGGTAGAATCCACAGAGGGCTCAGAAGTTGAGGAGATCATGAGGAGTGAGTTAGTTATTTAGGGAGGGAGTTAGTTATTTAGGGAGTTAGTTAGTTATGTAGGGATCGAGTTAGTTAGTTATTTAGGGCTTTACACCACACGATGATGAGGATGAGGTTGATGGCATGATGACGCTATGGGGGTCAATATGGTTTGGGACTGCTTGAAAGGGCTGCATTCCGCGCGTCCTGTCATAGATATCCCGGCATTAACCAAGTCCAGGAACTACAGCACCTGCAGTGCTGGCCGTTTAATCGTCCACATCATGAGATGTGTCATACCAAGGGAAGCGCCCCCGAGTTGTCGCAACAGCCTCCCCATTGGGCCCATAGCACACCCGCTCTGGGTAGGAGCTGACCTTGGTAGGAAAAATCCCGCTTGCCTCAGCTGGGATTCAAACCCAGGTCTCCCGGTCCATGGTCCAAAGTGTTAACCACTACACTACAGATTTCTAATTGGAAAAGAATGTTAAACCCCTAAACAATCAATCCTTGCACACCCATATTTACTTTGTTCTTTGCACTCCCATATCTAACAAGTTCTCTGTACTCAGTTGTCCATGTGCACCCACATAATTATCTACTATGCACTCCCATATCTAACAAGTTCTCTGTACTCAGTTGTCCATGCGCACCCACATAATTATCTACTATGTTCGCTGTGCTCTGTTATTCATGCATGCTCAAATTTACTGTTATTTGTTCCCTGTTATCCATGCACACCCTCATTTCCCAAACGTTCATCATGCCACATCATTTACATATACTTTGTACTCAACATTTCTGAGTCACTGTCGTAATGCATATCTGCCACACATCATGCACAATCCCCAGTCATTCTTATTCAGGCACACCCAAGTTTATCATGACCGTCCTCCATACTGTCTCCTCACTGTCTGCCTTTATTTATCACAGTCCCTAAGCACACTCATTCCATACTCATGCACCCTCAAGTTAACATGTTCTCTATATCCTGTTGCACACTACAGTCTCTTTTGCACCCACATTTCAACACCAGTATTTACCATTACACACTACTTGAGATGATATCCAGCACGCTTTACTTGTAACTTTGCCACATTTTATGTACTCCATATTTCTGTACCACTGTCCTAATGCATATCTGCTACATCATGCACAGTCTCCAGTCATTCTTATTCAGGCACACCCAAGTTTATCACGACCGTCCTCTATACTGTCTCCTCACTGTCTGTCTTTATTTATCACAGTCCCTAAGCACACTCATTCCATACTCATGCACCCTCAAGTTAACATGTTCTCTATATCATGTTGCACCCTACTGTCTTTTTTGCACCCACATTTCAACACCAGTATTTACCATTACACACTACTGGTGATGACATCCAGCACGCTTTACTAGTACATTTGCCACATTTTATGTACTCCATATTTCTGTATCACTGTTCTAGTGCATATCTGCCACATCATGCACAGTCTCCAGTCACTTATCTAGGCACACCCAAGTTTATCATGATTGTCCTCCATACTGTCTCCTCACTGCCTGCCTGCCTTTACCGCAGTTCCTAAGCAAACTTATCCCCATGCACCCACAATTTAACATGTACTTCATATCCTGTTGCACCCTACAGTCTCTTTTGCACCCACATTTCAACACCCACATTTACTGTTACAAATTACTGTTGGTGATATCCAGCATGCTTCACTTGTAAATTTGCCATAGTTTACGTACACAGGTCCTTAAAGTGTTCTCCGCGGTGGTAAAAGAAATATGCTATGTCAAAGGAATAATCTATACACCGATAGACAACACACCTACCTAAGTCAACAAACTTCTAATAACATAGATAAATAACACTTCTACCTGATTTTTTTTTTTAATTGTAAATTATAAATACTCACTCGTGATCAAATGCATGATTTACATGACAAGCAAGTTGCACCCGCCAGTGTGATGACCTCTGTTAAGTATTTCCTGCTTTGAGTCTATCACACAGTCATACATGTACACTGCATGTGCTACCAAAGTGAGGCGTCATACAGTCCTTGGGCCTTATTTTAAAGTACAAGTAACTAGATGCAGGCTCACACACAGAGGAAAATGCCACATTCGAAGCCCTAACTCTGTACAAATGAAGTGGGATTTGTCTGTAAGTTTAACATCATTCTCCACCAGGTACGGGTGATATAAACAATGGGGCAACAAGTGTGCAGAATGAAGTGATATGATGCTCCATTTGAACATTGCAAATGTTATGATTTTGCGCTGTCTGATGTAGAAGAAATCAGGCGCTGAAACCCTTATGCACATGCATGTACGTTTTTGCCATGCGATCACCGCTGTTCAGTTACAAACAGAAGCTATCCGACCTGCTCTGATCCGCCCTTGTTCCAAACACTGGCCTGACACATTATCACTAGCGACCGAGAACACTTTCAAGGGCACTGATTTCAGGCCTTCGGCAAACAGTTTCCTTCAGTGTTGTATACTAGATATACTGTTATTTTAAGCTATGCAAGTAGGAACAGTACACTAGGTGCACAGACATGTGGCATGATATTGTTGTGTAACATAAAAATAGAATATTGCAGTATACCAGATCAATATCATGTGATACCTGTGACTGAGTGGCATACATCCCACAATTCACAACGACCTGACAGTGATGGTGTATATATACCAGTACTGTCCTTGATACAGAATACAGAACAGAACTACGCCCAACCTGGTGAATGCTAATTAATGAAAATGGAAAAGCAGTCTTAAAAAAGATGGGCTGGCAATATCTGCTTGTCTGTACTCTTTGAATGCTGGCAGTAAAAATTATATTGATTATTTCAGTGACACTTCTGCAAACCCTGTAATCAATACCTGCCACAGTTCTGCATGTGTCAGTGGGTGTCGTGGAAAATGAATGAACTGACACTGACTGTGACGTTCGCAGAGCCCTTTGAAACTCTGCACAGCAGAGATGTTTACCGACCTGATGGCAGGCCAGACCACAAAGGGAGTTCATACAGGAACAAACTGTAGATCTTGTCTCCGGTGACCCCAAAAACACTTGAAGTGAAAAAGTTACCCACTACAATAAAAGCTAATTAAGTGTCATAGCATAAAAACGCTGTAAGTAATCAATTCATTTGTAAAGACGGTCCATCGAGCATCGTACTTTATGGCCGTTGACAGATTTAAATACTTTAAATTGAGCAGAGCTTGAAGTACAACCAATGTGAAAACCAGTGTAATAATATGTACATATATTATATATTATGACCTTAAGCCATGTGAAATGTACAGGAACCAAAAACTTGTACTGAAAGACACTGTCTTGGCAATTCAGTGGCTAAAATAGGTTACCCTACTTCTTGTGATAAAAAAGGAAACATTTGTGAATAAGATCTCAGGCTCACAGGAAGACAACTCAGTCAATCGGGAATATGAGACAAGCCTCATTATCATACTGTTATAGCAATGTTCACATCTGTTCACAAACTCGGCGGTGAAATCTGATTTACTCCTGGCCAATGCCGCGTGTTATGTAAAAGTGGATGTGAGCCTTGGCATCGTCAGAGAGCATTGAAGGTTGAGCATAACTGAAACTCAAGATCAAGAGGACATGGGTTCAGTTTGAACCCTGACAGGGCCAAAATCTATTTTGTACAGACTTTTCCAGTGACCCAACTTTTAAAATCACTCCTGTGGGTGGCAAAGGACCTTACACTGCCCACCCACCCACTCTGTGAAAGTGATCTTTGTCCAGTGTCCCATTACCAGATTTCATTACTGAGATCATACCATGGACGCGACGGTATGCAACTATTTTGCATGTATCCGCACAGACCTGGGTAATCTTGAAGAATAGGGTAATCTTGAAGAATAGTATACGAAATTCTGGGAGCTATTTGCACCCTATTGGTAATCTTGAAGAATAGTATACGAAATTCTGGGAGCTATTTGCACGCACTTTTTCGGGTGCTTTCGGCGGTTCTGCTCGGTGCAAAGAGACGTTAGACACTCTGACCTGCTCACTTTGACCTCTCCTTCCTGCACAAAAATCCTGAAATGACTGCCGGCAGACCTGTCTAAACGAACTACACTGAGTGCTAAGGATGATCCACATACCTGCAGGTAGAATCGGGAGAAGCTCTGTCATGTTCACTGTTATTTGACATGGCTGTAAGTGTTGGCATTGTCCACAAGATACAAACGATTCTGCTCGCTACTGGCTTTAGGTCGAAGTGCACACAGACTTTGCCACAGTCCACAACGCAATCCTGCGA